>NW_011627135.1:3429314-3569520 GCF_000204515.1 Acromyrmex echinatior | reverse complement strand
GGTCATTCGAATCACGAATAACCTGCTTGGAAATGACCGTGGCCGCTAAATTCGTCACACGTTTTGTAGAGGCGATAGATCCAAACCACGTCGTACGGTGCACACAACCGAAAGACTTATTTGCATGCCAGGTAACGTAGCTATGGCAGGCAAACGGAATATACTCGCCATTCATATGCATATATCAGGACGAGCCACCTTATCGTGCTTTGCCAATTAACCACCGACTCCCACCACTTATATTACCTCTTAACTAGCGATCCCTCAGTAACCCTTCCCCCAAGCTTTGGCAAACGACGAAAATTCGTCGGTAGTTTCGCGAAATCGACATCGGAGCTATCTCGGCTCTTAAACACGCATTACATCAGCTGAATATGTATGAGAAGATCAATGAAAGAACGAAGTTTAAAAGCACAGGATGCCTTTCCAATTACTAATTGTACCACTTAAAACCGCTACTCGGGAACTCAGGTTTAGTAACATTTATATGGAAAGAACAATTTTACTAAAAGATTCTAAAATTTTACTGAATCTGAAAATAATTATGTTGGAAACTAAAAAATGATGAGCAATACTGCAAAGAAATTTTAATCTTCTGAAAATCAATTTGAGTTTCCAATGAACCTTGATAGGTAAATAAAATTATTTTCTGATCCGTATCCGAAATCGAATTTTAGATCTTACAACAAAAAGTTTGAATCTTCCAGAGCAACCAATTTAAGCTTTTAACAAAATTATTTTTACGGCCCAACAAAATTATTTTCAGATCCGGTATCCAGCAAAATTTTAGATCTTTCAGCAAATTCGTTCTTCTCGTGTAGAAAATGCCAGGCACTTATCTCTTCGATACGGCATTGTATTGACGCAATAATTATAAACTGCCATTAATCATCGTTGCAAATTTAATAATCATTATCTTATATGATTGAATTTGATTGAATACTGAATAGACTAGTTTATATAATAGATTACGCTGCATCGCACCCAATCTTCCGTTTCCCGAGCTTCCATTTTCGCTTCCGCGTTTTTCTTCCACTTTTAACTTTTACTTGCTTTCAATCAATCATTTTACGCGGTATACATTTATAGCCGCTAAATGTCGAACTGTCAATACGAAGCTCGCGATTCGTGTATCTGCGTACGAGAAATACGCCATCGATAACCAATCGTCATCGCGGAAAAACGATAACGATAATCGTGAGATAAAATTGACATCGTTTCACCGAAATTGGATATATAACTAAATTAAACCAAAATTGTAGGAACATCGAGTACAATAGACATTTATATACAGTTTGCCACGTAAAATCTTTTAGAGAAATTCCCTATTATTTCTTATTTTATCGCTGAGTGAAATTGTTTTGCAACTTTCGCGTTTTCGCAAATGCGGAGAAATTTTGATATTATATATAAGCCAAAATTAATGTCGGATATATCTCGCCTCTTAGGCACGGCCTCCATTCGTTGAATATGTATGAGGAGTTAACGGAAACGTACTTTAATAGTATGAAAATACCGTCATAATTATTACTATACTACGTTTTCGCTGAATAGCATAGTATACGCCGTCGTAAATCGCGCGTTAATCCTCTGATATTTTCGAATTCAATTAAACCTGAATTTTTATAATTTGTAATCGTAAAGTAATAATTGTTAAATTTGCAATAATAATTTATATAATAACATGCAACCTTAAACTCGCTGTTTATCATTTGTGCGATAAAGAACTGTCTGCTTTTCTTCCCTATAATGTTACGATTAATATCTTCGCAATCTTATTGCGATTCCAGACATTAATCATGTATATTCATATTGCTTTTGATTTGAAGACACCTTATATATTATTTTAACTTACTGACACTACTATATATTTTTCGCTACTGAAAAATTGACTTTTGAATATGGACCTCATTGGCATTTATGTTGACTATCTGACTATTAATAACCCAAGCAGAAACAACAAGTCATTATCAAAATGATGTCAAAATGACTCCAAAATGATCATTGAAAGTTATTTTTCAATCATTTTCGATTCATTTAAATGTCATTTTGACATTATCGTGCTGTTCTAAGGAGCATATTATTATGATTGTATCTTTGCGTCGAAAATTGTAATGGAAAGTGAAATGAGGTTCTCATTCTTTCTTATACCCACATTAATTTCTTTATAATGTAGGATATATTAATTTATTTTTTAAGCTTATTAATTTTATACGGAAGAGAGAGAGAGGACTATATATAAGTAAATAGTAAACTTGAAACGTTCTATATACAAATAATTCTCCGTGAGAATAAATGTTATTATTATCGATCATCCTAATTTTTGTTTAATTTAATTGACCTTATATTTAAATTCGTTGTTGCTTTGCAATTACACTATAATTTTTATGCAATCATGAACTCTCATTATAGTGCGAGATAAAATTGTATTACAAGTTCTAACAGATATACGAGTTGTACAACCAAGACGAGTAAGTTAAGACTCTTACGACGTAAGTATTATAGTTCACTTTTTTTATTCTACTCATACAGAATAAATTGTTGCGACTAAAACGAGTAAGTACACCGATTTTACTGCCATCGACGAATACAAACACGACTCTGGCTGGTGGCCAAATCCAGCGGACACTTTTATGAATTACTAAAAATTTCCTATGTGTCGTTAATGGCCGTCCCGAAAAGTGTTTTAAGCCAAGAGACAATCGCATCGTCGCTTTCGCAGTCTAATACCCGGTACGACAAAAGTAAATCACTGGACACATAAAGGGAGTACGATTTCGATTAAAGGATTAATGCAGAACTTGGAATTACACACATGGAATTATATGTGCTTTGCCAAAGTACATTTTACAGATACTCTCGTACACTTCTCGAACGGCGCAACGCGAGTGTCTCGAGGCTGCGTGAGTGGTAGCCCACATGAAACAAAGAGCTTTACCGGCGTTTGGTCACACTATCCTGCATGGATGATCCAATGGACAAAAGGACTCGGTCTCTCTGTGCACACAGGAAGTCTCATTGTATCTGTTTAGCCGACCAGAGTACACGTGCATTTGCAGATGGCTTACTAACTCGAACGGCCTACTGCTAAATTTATCCCTCTCAACACGAAATTATTTCTCTCCTTGGCAAACGTCCTTCTCTCGGAGATGAAGCATCCCGGGACGAGAGACAATAACTAACCAGCATTAATTTAAAGTGCGCAAAAGGACGCGATGGTAGAGTACCATCAACTTAACACTATAAACGCTTCAAAATGTTATGATCAACTAGAAGACAGAATTTATAGAGAGGCAAAAAAGTTTGGCCAGAAAATTTTTTGTTTATCAAATCATACACATATTTATAAAAGAAATAAACTCTAGAATTAACACAGTTACACTTTATCAAATAAATATTAATATCTCCAATTCATTAACTAATGATCAATCATTAAGATGAAAACTTTTTGTTTGCAGTCTGGTGCAGTCTTTTTGATACTTAATGAGATGTAACAAACATTTCAAAGTTTTTTTAAATATACATTACTATATCCAGGTTGCAAGCTGATGTTATTCATCATCATTTTGATGTCAAAAAAATATCACTTGAATAATTTGACAAACCCGAAAACTTTATAGCCAAATTTTTTTGTCATCCTAACAATTAAAAAATGTTTCAAATCATGAAGTAACATGAAGTTGATCGCACTCGCAGTTTGCATATCTGCTTCGATAATAAAATCGTCCGATTTGCCATAAAACTATAAGCACGCACTCCGCCGCTGTCGGACAGAATGGCGCACAAAATTTAAATCAAGTCGGACATTTGCACGTTGCTAATACTCGCATATTCCAGAAACGATCGAACTATCACTCGTACGGGATGGGGAAACATGCGGAGGGGTACGCCCGGTGTTGGTACGCGAGTGCTCGTTTGGTTATCTAATTCTGCTGGAAGTTAGGCACCTATCGCGCCGCATGCAAAGTGCATTTGAGAGGGTATGGTGTGGTTAGTTACAAACGTACAGCAGATCCATCGCTGATTCGAGGCAGATTTGTTAGAGTAACAATGCACGCGTACAACCACACGGCCAGCGCGCACCACCCTGTTGTCGGTATATATACACCGAGCACCAGAAATTCCTTTACGTCAAACTATGCTGTTGTCTGCTGACTTGCGATTAGAGTAAATTCCGGAAATACAAAGAATATTTGGCGTCTCGGCACGACAGAGAAGCCAATTTAGTCATCTTGCGCTAAATATGTACTGAGAAAAATGGTCTGGTTGGATTAAAGTCATTTTAGTGGAATCAACGAATCAGAATTTTCTGATTAAATCTACTAGAATTTTAGTTGAGATAACTAGAGTTCTGACTGATATAATTATTTTGGTAAAAATAAGAATTTTAATAGAAATATTTATCAGAAATATTGTATCAACCAGATTACCTCAATTAGAATTCAAATAAATTTAATCAGAAAATTCTGATTTGTCCATGTTCAACCAGAAATTTGTTTCAGTGTATCAATGTTTCTTATGCAATTAGATAATTATTGTTTTACCGCCGGAAATTTCAACAACACGAAGAAAGATATGAATGATTTTCATTAATTCGAATGTGTGTTTCTTTCGTTTGATTATTACAATTTCACAGGAATCAAATGAGATTCGATACTAATAAGATTTGATTGATTTAGAATAATGTAGAACTTTTGAAATAGTTTAACAATGAGATGAAAATTAGATTAAAATCCATTTCTGTCTGTCACCGGATGTATAAATTATCAGGAAAAGATATTTGAATATCTGCATTCGCACAACGTGTGAATGAGAAACGCGTTCTTCGAAAGCGAGAGAATTGCTTTATCATTTAATGCATATGCAACACCAATTTGAATGACGGAAGCGTGTGTCAGAACGCATCAACCATACGCATTAACAAAAATACAGGTACAGTAATGCCCGAATATATGCAAAGTAGATTAAGTATACAGAAACTCACTGTTACATAAATAAATGTGGACGCTTAAAACGCTTATAATTATATTCTAAGTTTCAATTATGATATCTTTAATGTATGTACTTCTTTTTCTCCTTGAAGAATACATAGAATATTAGAAAATTAGAAACTTTATTATATCTATATATTAAAAAAATTAAAAACTTAAATACAAATGTAAATTGCTAATAATCATTTAAAATTTTATATTATCGATAAATCACTGTCTGCAAATAGATTATATTTTATTTATTATATAAATAGATTTATATTTAAATAAATTATTTATACTTTAAAATAATAACAATCGAAATTTTATGATTAGTTTTCAGCACACAAAAGTAATCTGCTCTTATATTTTAATATTGAAAATAAATAACCCATATTTCAAGTTATATGATTAATAACACACATTCCACATCATGTAATTATGAATCCGGGTTAATTGTCGATGTTCTCGTCCGATTTAATTTTCAATATCTGTCACGTAAATGTTCTGATTCGTGAATTTTATGTACATATAATACATATTATGCAAATTCGGGCATCACTCTACAAGTAACAAATAAATTCACTCACCATGTTGCATTGGCATCATGCTGTAAATTGCATCTGAAACAATTTTATACGATTATTAATTATAGTTCAACAGTTATTTTTTATATGCAATAACAGATTATTCTATTTTATTTTAATTTCACTTTTTCAATTTTATTCTAAAAATTGTTAACGTATACAATTTATTACTGAGTAAAAATAAAAAAAAATTTTTTTTCACTTAATTTATTTCCAATTTAATTAATTTTCTAATAATTATAGTCAAGAAACTCTCTGATCTTTAAAGTTATTTATATATTGCATAAAATCAACGAAAAAATTAATTGCCTCTAGCAATTAATTTAAAAACAAAGTAAATTTATTTACCAGCCAATGATCGTTGCCCGGCTTCGCCTGCTTCTGTATCCAAGTTGATTCCTGAAGATCAAGACACTTCCATTTTCTGAGACACTCACGGAAACGTCGATCGATAAAACGTGACTAATTACGATCACGCGAGAAACTATTAACGACACACTCCCGATTTTAGATACTCTGGTTTTTCGACACTCCCGATTCTCAATATTGAACATTTTTTCCGATATTCCCGATTTTCGACACTCCCGATATCCACTCGCGACTTTTACTCCTCAATCCGCATCTGCCAGCCATATCATCTAAAAAATTAATGCATACCAATGATAATCATAGAATATAACCACACGAAGAGAATAATATGAGATGTATGAAGAAAATTAAACTGTAATGGCGTGTGTTGAAGCATAACGAAAGAATGGTCATCACAATTGAGTATCATTGTAGATAATTGTTGATTTAACCATCTCCGGTATTGATAAAATTAGGATCATTCAACGTATTTTTGCACGAAATGAACGAATCTGACAAAAAAAGTATCGCTCTACGCCGCGAATCAAGATATTATAATTTTTAAAGTCAACAGATACCTGTATGCAGGTTAGGAAATCGTTGTAATAATATGTCTCTCACAAAAAACATATGAGGCTAGAATAAGTCTTTCTGCTTCAATTACACAAATTCTCTACTTTAAAACAAAAATTCTCTGCTTGCTTTTCTAACCTGAATAGGTCGAATCATCAACTTTAATACCACGGGACAGAGCGACATTTTTTTGTCAGATTCGTTCATTTTATGCAAAAACGCGAATGAGCCTAATTTTATCAGACACTAAACTCAATAACTATCCGAAATACTCTGATCTTTCGGGATTCCCGATTCTCAATACTCACCGACATTTCCAATTTTCAACACTCCCGAAATCCACTCGCGACTTTGAAGGGCATTCTTCTAATTGATTGTCGCGACAAACGTTTCAACTGGCAACGGGTGTTTGCAACGCACATTGTAGAATGCTCTTTACTCCTCGTTTCGCATCCGCCAGCCAAGGTATCTACAAAAAAAACACATACAATAAAACTACACGCGAAGCGAATAATATGTACGAAGGAAATTAGACTAATGACGTATTAGAGATTAGAGTAACGAGAGAAACATACACAGTTATAATCACAATTGAATATCGTGTACACTATTAACGTTCGCAATAACGATAGGTATACTACAGGGATTATTACTCTTAATACACAAGATTAAGATTCGTACGGCGTCCGTTCGATACGAAAAGATACGCACAATTACGCGCGCGGTCACCCACCTGCGACGTTCGTATGAGGAATGTGGCCGGCAGGTGGCGAGTGGGGTGGCACGACGTGGTACGGCGTGACGTACGCGAGGTGTTTACATAGGAGCTTGCGACCTTGGACGGTTAACGTCGACTTAAACATTCTTTAGTCTAGCATCGATACCTGACTTTTTACAATGCTTTTCCGATGCTCTTTACATTGCTTATAATTATTTTATTAATAAAGGTAAATATATTCACACACACACATATACCGTTCTCTAATTATGTTCTCTATTTAATCCTTCATATTAGGATTTTTTTTTACCTAAGCGAAATTTCACTCTCGAATTTCTTAGTATAAAAATTTCAATCTTTATTAAATAAAATTCTTACATTTGAGTTAAATAATTATTTGTCAAGTAGCGATGTAGTACAGATGAAAAATCATCTAGAATTTTCTTAGATTTTTTTGAAAACTTAGAACAGTAAAAAAATTTAAGCTGGACGAAAAAGACCTAGCGTGCCTACGAAGTAAAAATATGCGTATCTAATACGAAATAATATGTGTGTTTACAGAAGAGTTTGGCATTTCGATTATAAAACAAGTTTTTAAAACACATTTTTATGAAAGTTTTAAGCAATTGAATTGAATAAGTCATTCAAATAAATTCACAATTTAAGAAATTCAGTATTACATATTGTAGTGAGATTTTTAACTATTAGTACACACGTTAGTTTTGGATACATATTCGTTTTTGAGTCCGATCATTCGTGTCTTGGTTTAATTTTCATCACTTTTACAGGTATATATGTATAAAGTATTAAACAATTTCTCCATATATTTTGATATCATTAGAAAATATTTGTGTTATATATTCGTAACAAATTGTAGATAAATTGTTATAACTAAATATAGTTAACAAAATCAGAAAAATGCACTGTTTCATATAAAAATATAAAACTCTGAAACAAAAATGTTTAAAGGGAAAATATAGTAAAATTGACATTCCAAACTACAAGAAAAAACGTATTCAAGTATCGGCTGTCCAAAAAGTTTAGTTATTGAGTAACTTGAAAACGTTTTTTTAATATGCTTGAATAGCTATAAATTGAAGATATATTGCATTTATATTTTAAAACAATAGATTTTATTATTGATATTGTTAAAAAAAATTTATAATTTTTATTAGGAAAATGTTCTTTATAACATTAACAGACAACGTAATATATAATATTACTAACAACAGAACAAAGATACCAAAAATCGCGTTTATTAAGGGCTAATATGTTATTTTAGAGTTAAATTCTTTTTTTAATAATTTGCGAAATATTCTCGCAATATAACCGAGAATTAATTGAAATTTTAAAGAAAATAAAATTTTTTTTCGTTACAGAAAATATACACATAATGACTTGAGTCATTTGTGATCCAGAGATGAACTTTGGAGTTATACATCCATTTAAAGGATACGCACGAATTGAGGCTGATAACGCACAAAAGTTGTTCTCTAGATATCAAACTTTTTTTAGCAATAGAAAAATGACCGATATTTGACTACGTGCTCTTAGTATTAAAAAAAAAAAAAATTGGCAGGACACGAATGACCCAGACGTGTGTAGTGTGTACTAAGAATTAAGCAGGAAGTTCATATAATTTTTTTACGTAAACGATTACTTAGAGCGTTTTATATCCCATTTGAAATCACTATATTATTGGCAATATATTGTATACTATTCATTGCTAATTTATATGTATGAAGAACATTATGAATATAAATTTATTATTTATTCACAATTTTTTTTCTAAAAAAGAATAACTGTTTCAAAACAATTATTAAACAGAATACTGAAAGTACAGAAGTACTTTAAATAGCTTGTTATGGCAATACTTCTAAAAAATAAAAATTTTAATTACTATAACGTTTTTTTTTATCATGGCTTTTCGATAGAATTGTATGTTTAAAGATTCATAAAGAATATGTAGTTATGAAACAAAAGTTTAAAAATATCTAAATAACTATTGCTGGTTTTAAAACAAATATTAATCGAAATATTAAACAAAAGCTCGTTAAATAATTTATTATGATAACATTTTAAAAAAAAATTTATTTAATATAACGTTTATGAGTTTTCGCATATTTAATGTAATCGCATATTTAAAGGTTCATAAAAGGTAGTTATGGAAACAGAAAAAAAATGTTGAATGTTAAATGTAAATATCCATAACTGTTTGGTTTCAAAACAAATATTAAACGGAATATTGAACAAAAGCACGTTGAATAATTTATTATGACGGTGATGTTTCCAAAGAAATAAAGATTTTATTTAATATAACGCTTTTTTATTATAGGTTTTCAAATGAAATTGCCTATTTAATAGTTAAAAAAAATAGTTATTAAAAGAAATATTAACAATATTCAAAATAATATTTTATAATTTATTTATACTCAAAGAGTAGTAAAAGTACATTATAATAATACCTGTAGATAATCCGACAAACGTTATTCATTAATTTATATTTCAGAATATGTATAATTACAACAAATATACAACAAAAACAACATCAATTATTCTAATAAAGTATTATTTCTGTTAATAACAATACGCAATACTTATTTAATTTTTAAAATCATAAAAAAACAATATAAAATATTATTCAAATAATTATGAATGATAATGTAACTTACATCCATAATCACTACCAGTTAATCAACTTTTATAAGCTATCTTTTCACAAAAATCTTTTGGATAAATATAAAAGTTGAATTCTAAAACAATAGCACAGCGTGAAAATCATAAAAGGCTTAAAAAATATATATAAGAAAAGAACTTTGAGGGATCAAGAGAAAAACTGGGTTTTTTTTTACTGAGTTTTTAATTCAAAATTTCTAATTTTTGAGTTTTTTTTCTGATCATTTTCATCTCTAGGAAACACGCAATTGATAACGAAAACAGATCGCGTGTAACGAACGCGCGCTACGTAGCCACAATATCGGGCAAACCATTGTCGCAGTTGTACGTATGTACTTCTTCGAATTGACCGAACGTGTTTCAACCTCATGCCGAGTGCCGTAAACGATTGCTGTAACAATTAGATGTCCAAGCTTTCTTCATCCGTTCATGAGAGAAATATTGATTGATCAGATAACCAGTGATACGTAATATGTAATATATCAGCCCTTTCAGCAAACGTGCGCCACGTTATACGTTCAAGCATTGGAACATTTGTCACAAAAGCAAGCAAAATGAATTAAATGGATAAAGCTTATACTGTTAATTTATAATATCATTATTTTATGTTCATTAATATGGAAATATTAATATGAAAATCGAAATAGTATTCTGATTTTATAGTTACGAAAATTGAATGAGATTTATTCAAATATTGTCGATAAATATTTTATATATATATATAATTGTATTCTATTTTATCGATAATTAATTTTTCGATATGTTATAATTAAAATTAATAAATATTGTTGTTAATATATAAAATAAAAAGATATATTTTGTATTAAAAAATATGTTAAGATTTTTTTTATTATTATGTTTCTCGTACCGTCATTTTACAAAGAATGACCTTACTTTTAAAATATTTCAATTATGTGATATAGAACCCCGCACTAATCGTGTGGAAAATTGAATGGAAATCCGATGAAATGAGTTAGTTTTCGCATATAATGTAGCTTATAATGTAATTGAACAAAAAAGATATAAGAGACACAAGACTTTAACTATAATGTTTCAAAGGTGTTGTGTAAGTACAAATTTTACATCTTTAATACATCTTTAATCACAGCCCAAAAATTATCCATTATTGAACCTTGTATCTATAGCATCTTTTGATCAACACATTATAAGGTACATTACATGTGAAAACTAATTACACTTATTTCTCGAGGATCCAATTTTCTACATAATACGAGATCCTGTATTTATACATATTAAATATAAACAATTCCATTTTTTGATAAAATATAAAATAAATACAATATTTATTTCGAAATAAAGTTTAAACGTATCCAACACGTCAGAGAGAATTAAATTCATGTTTCATCTCAACAAGAATGCAAATACACTCTTGTTTCCGCGAAGCATCCTCTGTATAACTTCGTGGAAAATAAGTTTGACACAGCTACCGAGTCCACCTGAAGTTGGACATCAGATAACGCTGTTATAAAGGCTAAACTTTGGCTATCTAGAGTTTGTTCGGCTATATTGTAGAACAAAATTACAGGACATCGAATATTCTCGTTTTGAAGTATGATTAACACCAGAAGTAATTAAGCTTAAACTATAAGCTCAAACAAACAATGAGAAATGAATCCATCTTACATAAGTTGCAAAACTTTTAACAAAATAGTATAGCTGAAATATTCTGCTAACATCCAAGTTTTTAACTGATTCTTTTAAGAAGTCGTGGCACTCGTGATGCTTTATCTTTTCGTCGGAGGATTACGAGCATTCATGTAAAACAACTTTATTGGAAAAGTATTTGATGGAAGTTCCGCGTACGGAAATACATATATTTCACGTCATATACGCCTGAAGAATGTATATTCTATCCGAATAATTTATCCATTGTTTTAGTAGCACGTCATGTTTAGCTTAAAAAGTTTAAAGGATGGAAAAGTCACGGGCGGCGTGTATGCACATATTAATCAATATTTCGCGTTTTCTTCCAGGCACAACGACCTACCCTGGAATATACGAAAGTTCCTGAAGAACCAGCTGAGGGAATTCAGGTTTGATGACCTAAGTGACATTCATCCCTGGTCACGGAGCGCCTGGAGCCACACAGATCTCAAGAGATTGAGGCAAGGCATGGTTGCAGCGCAGGTGAGTTTAATAATAAATGTTCGTCAAAGTTATTGTCGCGGCCAAAGCTTGATCTATTACGATACTGATTGAATGTGCAAAAAATTTTTCGTTGAATAACATGCAGCCTCTCTTTGCACAATTAATTAATTGTCGATATTTACGTTGAATCGATTGGTTCAATTTTTAGAAATGAAATCTAGTAAAAAATTTGTTGAATAATTTGACTTTTGCAAAGATATTTTATGAAAATAAAGTAGAATCTTTTTACTTCCACAAAATGAACAAGAATACCGTAAAACTCTTAAGAAGATTATTGGAAAGCTACTTGTATTAAATGTGATTTCTTGAATGTTAACTGCTTGATCAGGTTTTCATTGCTTTAATTATATACGTATTACGCTTATTAGTGTTTCTATTGTTTTTTAAAACTATGACTTCATATTAGAGATTTTGCATAAAATTTGTGAATAATTTATAATTAATTATTGTTCAGTGAAAATACACTTTGTACTGCATTGGAAAAAAAGTGTTTGATTTATGACTATAATTACATGATACAATAATTATGGTTATTACTGCTATAATATGTTAATAATAATTATTATTTACAATTCATTTTCTATATACAAAAATATGTACAGTCCGATCCGAAAATAGTTATAATTTATATTTTTTTGTATTAATATAGAACTGTAACAATAATTACATTATTGTTATTAACATTACAACAGGAATAACTGTAAAAATGAAGCTTCTAACCGTAATTACTTCATCATGCAATTATAGTTACAAACACCAAATACTTTTCTCACAAATTGCATCATGGGAAATAAAGTAAATAAATAAAAAAAAAAAGATAACATTGTTGCGGATTAATCTGAATTTCTCTCTCTCTCTCTCTCTCTCTCTCTCTCTCTTTCTCTCTCTCTCTCTCTCTCTTTCTCTCTTGGTTTTCGAAAACAGACCTGGCAATTAGTTGAGCTTAACATGCGATTTTCGCCAACTTCGTCGCAGCTCGCGAGGTGAAAATTAAATCCACGCGAATGAGAGAATCGCATGTCGCCTTGAAGCCACAGTACCGCCAAATTGCAATTAAATGTTCGCACGTAGAACTCGACCTGCAGAGTCATCGACAATTATAACTAATTTAAAGTCGCGTTAATCCAGTCTGATTTAAATTCAAGCGGTTGCCGACTCGCAGAATCGCATGCAGTTAGTCGTTCACCAATATTGCTACGAAATGTTCGCCGTATCCTAAAGCCTGTTTTGTTCGTGGCAAGCAGAGATTATTAATTTATAGCGTGCCGTGTACGTAACTCAGCTATAAATCAAACAGCAGCGGTGCCGCGCCTAATAGCAATTAATCGATTTTACGAAGATTTCACGCCTATGTTTAAACGCGAATGTGTGGCGCGTTTGCAACTTTCGAGTATCCTGGTACGTCAATTTGTGCGAATTTCGTGGTATCTATCGCAACAAGTACGATAAAATTTATGTTGCAGAAAAGGGAAGTACGTGCTACACAATACATGAGACGGGAGAGAAAAAAGACTAAGCTATTAAACATGTTACTGTAATGACAAAAATTACAGAAATTAATTATCTGCCACCGTGTTACATCGTGCGGAACAACCCCGTGAACGAAAATCGACTAACGCGGATCCTGCCGGAATTATCTAGCAGTTCCGATTTTCCGTGAACCGTGAATTTAACGAATATAAATTTGATCTTTCCGATCGCGCAGTTAAAGCTTTCACGCGCGACGCTTCTGCCGGGTGATCGTTAATAACGGGGATTAATCTAAAATCGCAATTAAGATCTGACCGTAAAAAATCACCTCTCAGTTCAATTAACGGCAGAAACGGCTCTTTAACGACCCGAGGAAAATCGAGGCGAACTTGGGCAATTAATTTCCTTCGGTTGCCCGCCGTGCTTCACGTGCCGCCGAAAATTTACCACGACACGATCGGTTTCCTTCCCTTTTCATCCCCCATCCCGAAATACCTTCGATTAATCCCGCGAAAATCCCTTTCCGACCGACTCGGTATCGTATCGAATAAACTTCGACATAGCGCGCGAAACTTTGCACGAAGTCGGAGAATCTCTATCGAGCATATCGACTCTCAACCGCATTCGCGGTAGCATGAAGTGTTCGTTAGAAATAGACGAATCAGAGTGATAAAAGAATTGTAGCTAAAAAAAAATTTTGATGAATTCCGATAACACGGAAAGAAGAAAGAACGATTTTATTGAAATATCTAAAATTTAACTAGATAAAGTTCTGAAGATAATTTTGTTGGAATCATCAAAATAATTACATAGAAATCTCAAGCATAATGAGCGTTGCAAAAAGTTTTAACATTCCAGCAAATTTCAACGTCCTATACATAATAATTTTATATAATGGTCCAATAAAATTATTTTCAAATCTATATCTAACTACATTTTTAGTCAGCAAAACTATCCTTTCCATATAAAGACAATTTTTCTCTAGAAAAAGGAACATGTGTAATCAAAGAAATAAAAGATTTAAGTATCAATTAGAATTAAATATTGCTTGAAAATTAAAATGCTCTGTAAATAATATAAATAACGCAACTATTCGCGACTACATCGGTCGATTCCGCGTAAATTCTTTTATTATAAAAACTGTCTTCAATTCCAAATATTCTCATTATCAAAAATTACTCCCCTTTGTACGTGATAAGCTTATTGCATTTAGTAGCTCTCAAAGAAGAACAGAGACTGAACGGAGGCTGCGTGGAGAATTTATTTACGGTACTTGAAGCACTCGCGCGCGCGCCAGCAGAACGTGCCTCTAAAGACACGAAGTGCATAGTCGAGAGTTAACACAGAAGAGGAAGACAAAGATGCATAGTCGCGGTGTATGCGCAAAGTACTTAGTCCGGTGAAAAGTTTTGGGACGCGTGCAAATATAAAGATATTTCTCGGGAACATATTCGAACATCGAATTTGGCGTGTCGTACATATTCGTATATAGATGGCTATATATATATATATATATACAACCCGCGGTGTGTTCAAACGAGAATTTTGATTCGTGTTAAATAAACGATGTGATTCAGTAGCGTGGTAATAGCAGGGTATACTGGTCATAAACTCGCACAATATAGCGCGAGAATCCATTTAAGAGCCCAATATCGAACGCGACCCGGCGAGGACGAAGTGTGACCCGTACACACGTGCGCTATACGTTCTTAAATGCATTGAATCTCGATTAAATTGGAAGGAGGATTATGGGATTTTCGGTCTCGCGAATATTCATTTTCGAAGTGCCGCTTGTGCGTTTCTCTCTCTCTCTCTCTCTCTCTCTCACCTTTCCACCATTCCGTGATGATAAATCCAAAGACATAGAACATGGACTGCACTATTCGCATCTAATAGCGAATTTAATTACTTAGTATTATATATTGGATTAATGTATACTAAAAGTGAAATTAATGAAGTTAAATACATGAAGTTAAATATAAAACAGTATATACATATGTAGATGTATTAATTTAATTTAAACGATTAAATAATCAATAATGACATTGTTATGTTAACACACATCACATTTAACAAAATATATATACCTATGTATAATTTTATTATCAAGGTGATTATCATATTATGCCATTACATTTAGATACTTTACATAAAGCAATCTTTAATGTGCACTACTCTAGAATAGTATAAATGACCGAATACAAATATGGTCAATAAAAATGAGAGGGAAGAAAGACGGCCAATCTCTCTCTTTTTCTAATTGTAATTAATTATTCTCTAAATCTGAATCAGTGAATAGTCATTGATTACCTAGTGGCACTGATAATCAGTGAAGTTCAACTAAAAAAGGAAGAATGTTTGAGCATTAATAACTAAAATACTAATATTTGCATGTTAATTTCAATCTTCCAATACTATATTCATTAAATTTAAGCACTAAAACAAGGTTAGTTAGATCACATCATAAAAATTAACTAGAGATTAGGGATCTCACATTTAATTCACTGATTACCAGTGGCATATTTGGCACTGATATCAATGATTATCCATTGATTCAAATTTAGAGAGTAAATACATACAATAGAGACTGACTATCTTCACGTTCTATCTCTTTCATTTTGTCGACCAATTTTACACACGGATGGCGCGGTCAATACTCTATAACTTTGGATAAATCCACGTTTTTTTCAAACGGGATTCGAGGGCTGCGTGCGGAATCCGTTAAAATGCATTACGAATTAACGGAGCTGTTGCTCGCACGTGCTACATAGGGAATAAATAAATAATACATCGCAGGAGATTAAACCCCCGTGAAATTTTCAGTTACAATGCAATTTGCAGTCGAACGGGCGCGGCGGGATGCAGAAATCGAGCTCGTGGCCCCGACGCGACGTCACGTTGCGTCATGTCGGATGAAAGGGTAATGTTGAAAATCGCCCGATATATCCATACGTCATGCCTCCTCGTCGGGAAAGGAAATTTCTCGAGAGACCTTTGAAAATGCCATCATTCTCGTTAGCAAAGACAGTCTCGGGATGATCCCCAACTATTAAACGCTCCCGTTATTTAGACGCGCTTACGGCGAACGAGGCGGTAAGCCGCAAGAAAAGAGTTGCCACGAATCCGAAAAAGTCAGTGCTCTCATGGAAGTGCAGCGTGGAATAAGATACCTTTGAAGAGGATCGAGATCTTAGTTACTTTAATGTTAAAGTATCTGCTGGTCTTTTAGCGAGGCGGGGAGGGGGAGAGGGGAGAAGCCAAACGAGCATCCACCGAGCTAATGAGAAGACGTGTAAATGCGCGCCATTTACCGTTGCAACGTAATGAAATCATTAATGTTATTAAATGGAATATTAATTTCATGCATAATGAGTGGAGATGCTAGTAAAACGCACTGTATTTACGATGCGCGCACGTGCAACATACCGCCGGCACGTTACGAGCAATTTTTCATAATTAATGCCAATCTGTGATCGCGCGAGGTTTCCGAGGCATGGCGTAATAACGAGGAAAAATTATTACGCTGATGACCGAAACGCAACAATGGTTGGATAATTACGCGGAAACTTTTTCAAAGATATCAGATATTTTTATACGAAACAATTAATAATGCAATTAAAATCGGAATGCCACTGACGGGAGAATTTTGTAATTATATCGTATAGAAGGCGCATAACGTGAAATATCCCGTAGAACGTCGTTAATAATAATAGAAGCATGCGTGATCGTATTACGCTGTCCAATCAGATTTTATATAGACTTTGTTTAATTTTATTAATAACTGGAATTTTATTAACAATAATATAAAACGAAAATCAAACTTGTACAAGCAAAGTAATAAGATTAGAAGAACGAATAAAAAAGAGAAATCAAGATGATAAATAATAATTTAATCAAATCATTGTAAAATATAATAGGATATATCAATCATGTAGTCTTCATCAACTAACGAAATTGGTAGAATATAAAAACTTCAATGTTAAAATGCAAAAATAGACATCGACAAAATAAAATTATTTAATAAATAGATAAAAATTAATAATATTATAAATATTATAGGAGCATCGTAAAAACAATATCGTTCTTGAACTTTGAAAATGTATGGTTTTGAAGATGTATATCAAAATGGCTTCAAAATAATTATCAAGAATATACTTATATTAATATAAGTATTACGCATATTTTTTAACAAAATGAAAAAATTATAATACAAATTTTTTATATTGCATTTTGAAAGCGATACAAAAAGTTTAGCGGTGACTTAAAATCTGGGGCAACAATTGTTTCAATAAGAAATAGATATATTTTTAAAAAATAATTGAGATAAAGTAAAAAGATTTTCATTCAAACTATAAAATTTTATTCCTACATGTAAATATTAAACCGTTTCATATGTATATAATATTCATTTTTATATAGAAAATATAAATTTCCAATTTTAGTCACTTTTTATGGAGATTACATCTGATAAAGATATACCTGATACATTCTTAACATTCAAATTTTTATATTCTATTGATTTTCTTAACTGATAAAAGCTCTATTTAGTTGAAACGTCCTATTTTTTGGCAACAATTTGATATTAAATTTTATTTTTTTATTATATTAATATTTCTTGATTTCATTGCTCGTTTCTTGGTTGTCTAACCTTCTTGCTTTATTAATATATAATTTCATAAACGTGATTTTTTTTTAACAGGAGATATGTTATGTTAAAACTATCAAGATTAAAAAAAAGATCTTTGAACTCTTGTAGAAAAGTTCTACTGAGCACTACTAATACACAGTATTTTGAGATATTACTGCATTACTGCACTACAACACTACTGCATACTTATAATAATAATAGTACAATAGTACCTTTTCCGTAATGCCTCAAAATAGTACCGTGCAGTAGTATTTTTCTACAAAGGAAGGGATCATACAGCTTGCATCTTGAGTTGCCTACGTTTCGACCTCGACAGATCCCTTAAGATATCCAGTCTACCAACGTCAAGACGAAAGGGATAACCACTCGGTTATATCCATTGGGACGAACGCGCGTACACATTCATGTAACATGTACATAACGCATATATCGAATGTATACAGCAGCCAAACCGAGACTCGCCTCGATCTATCACTGTCCTGGTTAATTCAGACGAGCTGGCGGTATCCGGCAACGGAAGGTTACTTATCATTGATCGCGTGCCGTCGACTTACATAGAGTCTGCGGCATCGCGGCATAAACGAGATTTTCCATCCTTTCGTACAACGACCGCTTTTTCAATTCAACAACAGAACAGATTACAGACATCAATTTTGCAACATTATAACATGAAAATTTCCCTGTTAGATATTACATGAGGTCTATTAGTCTTTGTATACAGCATTTTTCCAGCATTCCTCAAGGAAGATCTTATTTACTTAGACAGACTATTTCTAGTATAAAAGAAAGTCAAAAAATCTCGCTACAATTTTTCACACACAATACACTAGCGCATCGCAGAATACATGTGACGAGTATACTTTCGTTTGAACCCTCGGGCTGTCTATCTCGAGAAACCTTCGGCACTTCCGGCACATCACAAATCGCGAAAGTGCATTCTAACTTGAGATGAGTCGAGGCATCCTGATTTATCGCGTCGCTAGATTCTCGCTGGAAATTTACGTTACACTTTCGGCGTCTTCGTTGTGAGAGAAGCAATTCGTACGAACGGAAGGAAATTTAAGTCTCGCGTGGTTGTTTCGAAATTTTAGATACGGAGGAGGGCGACTGATGGAGAAGTTGGAAAGCCAACGGCGAAATACGATTTCCCTTTTTTTTATAACTGATCAAATTGAATTTCCATTATTGTCCTGCTTTCTCATTATATATTTTTACATTCAATAACTGACAATAAAAACGCAATTGTCTTTTGCACGTTGATTGGATATTTGAACATAAAAAATTTTAACTATTAACCAATTTTTTGCATCAAATTTCTTTAGTACCAATTTTTCGATTAAACATTCAGAATTTTAGAAGAAAGGATTGCAGAGCGAACAGCTTATGTATCGCTTATTTTCGCCTGAATTATTATTATTAAAATAAAAGCATTTTGTCATCTATTTTGAGTATCTTTGAATGATCAATTAATTTCGTTTTGTCGCAATTATTTAAAACATTTTAATACAGTTAACATTATAATATTATTTGTTAATTATTGTATTTTGTAATATGGGTAACAAGCTCGTTAACTTAATGATTTTGAAGGTATAACAAAAATGTTTTTATTTCTATTATTTTTTTTTTGAAATTAGAAATTCTTGAAAACTTTCTTTTGTTACTTTAAAAATTTTTTTAATTTTTAAAATGTTGAAATTTCAAAAAATTTTGACATACTAATATGTTAAAAGTTATATTATTTTATGTTTTTTTTTTAAGAATACGCAACACATGTCAGATGTTAAATTAAAGTTACGTTTTATATAATTTAATCAAAGTATTAATTGTAATCATCTTTATAAATAATAGTAAATAGTTTTACTCAAAATTTGATATAATTTTTGCTGATTTATGAAAGTTTGTGATATACTCAAAACTTTCAGATTCCAAAAAATATTTAAATTTTAAAACATTTGATAATTCAATATAATATATAACTATGAAGTTCCTCCAAAAGCTTCTAAGATGTTCTATTATTTATAGTTTTAAATGTAAATGGAAGTTTTCTAGAATGACTTGATGAAAAATTGCTTCAAAATTGAATTAAGAATGATATGTAATTATGTTATATTTTAAAAAATGGAATATAAGCGATACCATAACAGGAGATACGATTAAAATTTATACAATGCCAGATGTGAGAATTAAAGTAGCGCGATGAAAAAGAAAGCAATTTTTTAAATTGATTTTATGTGCGGCTGTTCGCGTAGTGCTCTCCACAGGATAAGTTAAAACGGCCGTCTTAATAGCCAGCTCGCATCGTACAGCCACAAAATTGCTAAAACGTATATAAGAGCGCAACTCTTACAGCCACAGTTCGCCTTTAAGTGGAATCGCAGACGCGACACGTTCTATACACGAAGAGGAGAGTATTTTTACGAACGTCTGACCTAAAACTCACCGTGACTACTGCTCGTTCTTGTGCGGAGCTGAAATAGTGGTGCGAAAGGGAAAAAGAAATCTCGCGTATACACGTGCACATGCGCGCACATGCACTGAGACATGTTCTGCGAACGTCTGACCTAAAATACCGTGGTAACTGCTTTCTTACAATATCTAAAGGGAGAGAGAATGAAGGGTGATTGTGCGCTAATACAGATGTCAGTATATTCTGCTTAATATCCCTGCATTTTCTCTGATGCAAGATTACGTAGCTCTGTTCTCGTAATCTCGTAAAATCACGTTTCTTCCACCGTTTGAAGTTGGGATTCGTTTAAAACTGAGATTGCTGATAACTGCGAACTCAAGACAGTGTCTAATTCAATGCGAACAATGTATTTTTGTACGTACGTCATATATAAAAAAAGAAGAAAATTATAAAAGACCGTTAATATTTTGTCCATTTATCTGGGAATAGTAGTTTTTTATTGCGAGTTTTCGATGGAATTGCTTTATGAAGATTCGTTAAAAATAGTTATTAAAAAAAGAAATATGTTAAAACAATATGTATGTTATAATTCACACTTTTTCGTTGCTAGGTGAAAGTATAAAGACATCCCAGGTGACTATATTCCCAAATGATGCTTATTCATTCACTCGTTCGATAATGACAAGTCCGTCTTTTCTTTTTCCAATCGTTTCGCCGCAAGTAGATTTTTAGCTATATACAAAAGTAATTAGAAGTTAGAATTAGAAACTGCCGTCTCGCCGTTTCCGTTTGACGTACCACCATTAAACCGCAAGCGTAGGCTGAACTTCTCGCTGTTGAATTATTTACTCATCGCAATTAGCCGTTTCGCGGAAGAAGTCGCCGAAGTATTCGAAATACAGACGTCCCGAACGTAGTAATTACCACTGCTGGTATCGCATGCGATTAAAGCCCGTCACTATTAGCGGCGTCGCAATTCACAGTGCAATTTCTGTCGGCGGCAGACATTGAAGGGGGGGAGGGAGGGGGAGAGGACATGACGAGAAAAAGCGGAAGTGCTCTCGCGCCTCCTCCGTGTACGTTGATTTATGACACTGCGACGGTAACCTCACGCTTCGAGCATAAATTTCGTCCGCGTTGTTAAATAAAACTTCCCGTCGACGCGACGACGCGCGATGCGCGACTTGTGCATAATGCGGAAAATTCGCACCAAAGTAAGACACCATGGCCTCGGTTCCGACCGGGCGCAAGAACTTAATGTTTCTCATTTCCAAGTTCCGACAGTGTCGTCCGACGGGACATCAGCCAGCAACCTCTTGATAAGAATTTATTAACTTCGCTTAATCGCATTTTCTCATTTTTCTCAAGAGAAATATGTGTACAGGCTGTACAATGTTAAATAAGGAGCAATGGTAACTCAATCTCGTGGTTAAATAACATTTTATTTTTAACTTCTATGTGTGACAAAATATAAATCAATTCATTTCTGTAATTAATTTCAAACATTAATGTACTTACAAGGGACTTTATGTACTTATAGTTTATGAGTAGATGAATTTAGAAAAGAGCATAGCAGCAGATAATTTTAAGAAGTGAAATCGCCCTTTAAATGTAAAGTAGTTTTTAATTTTTTTATTACATCTCAAAAATAGTTAAAAATATAAAAAAGAATTTATAAAGAAATTAAAACTCGTAATGTAAACGTATTGTAAAATTATTTCTATTTATCTTTAATAATATTTTTAAAAAATAATTTTTTTCAAAATTCATATTTTCAAAATTATTTTTTAAAAACATTATTTATGTAGACAAGTAGAGATAATTTTATTATAAAACTTTTGTATTAGATATTTTTTGCTATCTCGAATAATTTTTGAAATATAACGAAAAAAGCTAAACATTGTTTTATATAAGGAGTTTCGCCCCTTAAAACCTTTATTTGCCGCTACTTATAGAAATAATTAAGGATAACTCAAGTTGGATATAATTTTATTCATTTTATGAATTTAACAGTCTGGTAAAATATGATAAGGAAGAACACTATTATATCAAAGTTATAACCTAATCTCTTAATCATCTAATTATAGTTGAATATTATCTATTATTTGTATTATTAACAATCGTTATCTAAACATTATTAAGCACTTAGATCCAATCCAACTGTTCCTGTGTATGTTTTTCGTAAAAGATTTCTTGAGTTAAATAACATTTTGTTATTTTTAACTTCCATGTACGCCAAAATTTAAATCAATCCATTTTTATAGTTAAACAACGTCTACATTAATGTATTCATTTAGTAAATAATAAAATTAAATTTAATACATTTTCTTGATTTAAATTGTTCAACTCCATTGTTTTCGTTAAATTAACCACATATTGAATAGCAGTGACAACTTATACAAAAATGATTAAAAAATAATTCAAACATGGTTTAATTTAATATTGTGAATTTGACAGTGTACATTAAAAAAAATAAATTAATAAAAATAAACTCTTTAGATTAATAAACATAAAACTAAAAAGAATTTTGTGGCCCCAATAATAAATAAAATATATAAGTAAAATGGTTGTTAAAAAAGCCTCCGCGGTTATTGTTACACAAATTGGATATGATTTGATATTATGAATTTAATAGTGAAAGAAATCTAAGCACTGGCTTATATTTGATTACAAATGATAAACATCTAAAAAATGCAAATAAATCCCAGTAATGTCAAACGGATGTCATAACGAGGAAAAGTAAGTAGGAGAAACTAATTATATCGCTGTACATGACGATCTCGCGTGACGGGGAGAGAAATAGAAATCACGATCTTCGCATCGCGTGCTTTTTGAAGTCGCATTTGCTATTTTTTGCAGCGCCAAGTACATGTCGTGCATGGAGCGTAACCTTAGGAGACACGTTCAGAACATTCAAATTATTCTGAACCAAGCCGTTTATTCTTGCTTTGAATGCATTGCAAAGCGACTCTTAAAGTTTTCGTTATTTATTATCATTGCCGATATCAAACCATTTAAAATGCAAATTACTCCCGCGTTTGTAGACTATCGTAATACGCATTTAATTATTCCTAGCGTTATCAGATGCTGCTGGATTAAAGTGGAGCATTATATGTGTCAGAAATATCTTGTAATTAGAATACGAATGCGATTAATGCTATCGTGTTTTAAACGCGAGTAAACCCGCGAGCCAATATTGAATAAAGATAATCCGTTGCAATAAATCGCGCCATTTTTATCGATTTTAGCTTTAGCATAAGAACAGCCTACTTTATATTACAATAACGTTATAATATATCCGTTAACATAATAAATTCCATAAAGTTCAACGTGATATCAAATTTACATATTTTTGAAATAATTAAATAATAATTAGTTTTGCGTTTACGTTTGCTCGTTGTACATGAATTACAGTAAAATATCAATATATTATATGTTCTTTGTGTATATGTTTATGTGTGTGCGTATTAAATATTAAAAAATCAGAAGCACCGCGTTCAACATGTTTACGTAGATTAAGACTCCTATTTATTTATCACTACTATCTCAGATTTTGACGTTAGAAGCAAGAAAATACGTAATAAAAATTTTTGCAAAATATATTAATATGGAAATGGAAATATGTTTCAATAAAATAATACTTCCCTAGTAATACAATACAATTTATTGGTACAATATTGACTTAATATTAGTTCAAAACGTTCCCAACACATGCCATATATTTAACCAATATTGTCAATAAATTGCTACTAGGATTACAATCGAGAAAACTGACTTGTAAAATATATCAAAAATTCCTTTATTTTGTTAATTAATAAATGACTATATACCTGGAAATGAATTATGCATAATCAAAAACGAAATAAGCTATGTTCACTGTTATGACAAATTGTCAATCATACAGAAATTGTTAAAATCATATAAAAATGAATATGATTTAATTTCTTTCCGAAACAGAAATATAGTTTTTTGTATATTTTGTAAATCTATTCTATTAATTACAAATATTATTTCATTGAAAATTATTTCTACTCAAATATATTTTGCAAGAATTTTTATTATGTGTTCTCTCTTCTAACGTCACAATCTTAAATAATAATGGTGAGTGAACAAAAGCTTTAGAGCTATAGCATACAAAATGTATAAGCATAGCATAGCATAATATAAGATCGTTTGGACTAATGAACATCCAACATAAAGTTTCCATATTCATTTACATAACATGCTCATTGATCCAAACGGTCTTATACTAGCTATGCTATGTTTATGAATTTTGTGTGTTTTAATCCTTAATTTTTAAGTAGATAATTTAAAGATATCACAGTTAGTAGATGAGCTGCTCAGAACATCTCTAAAAATGTTTGTTTTATGCAGTAAGATAAATATTTTTAGTAAAAAAATGATAATTAAATCAAATTAATAATTCTGGCATCAAAAATAAGTGTATGCTTATTTGGGAAATACTGAGTACTTTTTCAAACAAATGTTTATTAAAATTTAATAAACTCTCTTCAGTGTAGTTACATTTTTTTAATAATACAATATGTTATGTATAGTTAAATTTACATTAATTATATCTTTATGAGTTTGAGGAATAAAAAATAATGAAAAATTTCTGGGTATCTAGATACTTTTTATTGTCGCAGAACAAAGTTTTAAAGAAATCTATATTTGAAGTACTGTGGCTCCACCTACCCACTTAAAGATTAAGCAATAAATTGAAGTGCGATTTAACTTACATATATATTTCCGCTTTATCGTTGCAGTTCTGGTCCGCGTATGTGCCCTGCTCGTCGCAGCATCTCGACTCGGTCCAGCTGGCCCTGGAACAGATCGATCTTATTCGCCGATTGGTCAACAAGCATGCGGACAGTATGGTCCTCGTTACCACAGCGGAAGGTTCGTATTTTCATCCGCCCGTTTACGGGCTCGTGAATGCAGCGATAAAATCAAGAATGCATAAGTTATTAGCGAAACCTTAAATCCATCACGGCCTGCGAGAATGAAAATTCGCCCGGCGATACATTTGGCGAAGTGCCAGCGCGATTTGACCTCAGTTCCGCTCGATACTTTCGAGCTTGGAATACTTTCGATTGAGTTCGCTTGGTCGGCACTTCGCCACTCAGAAAAATATATGAACGACATTCCGCAGAAGAACTTTTGAGAGCCATCAATTTAAAATGCTCCCTATTTTTCATCCGACGGGAAATTTATCCCAAATTATAACGAATATTCCACTTAACCCTTTAATGCCAAGCATATTACTTGATAATCCGAGTTTCGCCCGGAGATTAATGTGTTGCTCGGCACTGGATCAGTCTTGCATAATTGCTCGCTATATCAATCTACTCTTCAACAGACTAATGTTTAAAGTTATAGAGACAAAATCCACAGTAATTTTTCCCTCATCCGTACAAACAGATTTTTAGGTTCATTCTATGAAATTTTTTCCCGGCCGTTATCCGCGTCCACATTCTGCGCCGACCTTTTCCTGTAATCTCCATGTCTCGCATGTTTCGCATGCTGATGGATATTCGCGAAAATAAAAATATAACTTAAAATGTCGCCCTTGGAAATGTGTCGTCTGCAGCACGTGTTCGCTACGTCTCCCGGAGCGTCTGGGACCGAACGAATCGCAACAGCATTAAATTTTCATTGTCGAATCGTGTTACCTACTTCTCGTTTCGAGTTCTCGACATATTCGAGATCCCTCGACATTCGGAGGCAAGCCAGAATCGTCATTTTTCCATCCTGCGCTTCGTTCTCGCATCCCTCCACATCATCTTCGCTACGTGTTCTTTCTCTCAAAAATTTAAAATGCACTTTAGACCGTGTGGAAGAAGTGCGATCCGGGAAACGAGCAATCGTTTTTCCAATGTAAGAAGCATCTTTCGACCTCGTTGAATCCATTTCAGAACGATCCGCCGATGAACAGTTGAGTTTTCCAGGTGCGATGTTCCCCTAAAGGATTGGAAAAAAAACGAGAATGTAATAAGATCGATCCGAGGGAAAAACGTTTTTCTCGTATCGGTTCTCTTCTATTTTTAAAAGCGAAATTTCCACATAGAGGATCGAATCTCTCACGCAGCACGGAACAAATTTATTGATGTCATAAAAAATCTGATGATGATCAAATACGTTCGTATTGGCAAAAATACAGTGTACTATTTGGCGCGTTTCGAAAATCACATTTATACGATAAATTTTGTACGCCACTTTATTCCATATTCGTTGCCGCTTTGCAATAACAAATTGTTACAGTCACTGGACTTGTCATGTTTTCATTTTGTATTTGTTTTTCAAAAGATTTGAATTAAATAAGAATAATATACTAGCTTCTCTCGTTTAAAAAACTAAAAAGTTAATTAATCCATTGAAATTTTGATAAAAATCAAAAAGAGATAATTAGAAAAAATTAAAAATCTGTCAAATATTTTAAAGGATTAGAATGTGCTTTAGACCTTATCTTATTTTAGAGATTTTTGTAAATGTTTATGTCATATTTGTCTCATAAGCGCTTTCCATAATAAGCTCATTACCTAAGCTATAAGTTTTAAGCCGTAAGAAATTGATTAATCAATTCTTTTCATATGATTGATCAATTACTTACGACTTAAGATTTAAAGCTTAAATGGAAATTGTAGAAAATCCATCACTCTTGCGTTAATTTTGTGATATCATATAATTTAATAAAAAAATTCGCTTTCCCCCTCCTAAAGACATTTTTATTATTACATTTATTTTTGCAGCCATTATAACTATAATGTTTTGATATGAATATCGTAAACGTGAGATTTTGATAGATTTTTCTTTAAACATGCAAACATGGAAAAAAAATCGATGATAACGGCAATTACAACACGATGAATCTGCAACATTTAAAAAATAAGAAAAAAACTAAGTCTCGATAAATAGCGTCGCTTTATCGATTGATTTTTATTTGTCGTATGTATTTCTAAGAAAAGATAGATATTCACGAGACGGATATTACAGAAACGGTTTTATCAAGTTTAATATTACGGGAAATAGTCATTATACTTTTGTTTCTTCACAAGCATTATATAAATAGAGTTACTCGAGGCAATCGAAATGGATATTTTAATCAAATGCGAAATTAAGCGATATCGATGAAAATTATATTAAATATTTTATGATATTTATTCAATGAAACCTTTGATAGAGCGTTATTCGAAGAAGTTTGAAACGGAAGAGATTAAAGCAAATTTTGCTTAATATATAACAGATTAGGGATTATCTTGTATAGAAAATTCCGTGCATATTCCTGCACTCTAACAAAATATATCGAATTCTTTTTCATTTTTAAATAATGTAAAATTTCTGCCATAGCTTTTCACTGCCTCAGTTGCTATTATCTCTTTCTTAACGTTCGCCTAAAGGAAGCATCTTTCTCTCTCTTTCTCTCTCCCAGTTATTTTTAATGTGTCTTATTTTGCGAGGATGTATACGCGTCAGACGAATTCCTAGAAAATTTCCTATATTTGGTGAGCAAATATTTGCTGCTGGATTTCGCCGTCCCGCTGTCACAATGCGCGCTGTCTAAGCGTAACGCAAATCCGATGGGAAGATGATGGAACACGAGAAAGATGCGCCGGATGGTAAATTCCAACTGGAATGGAAAAATGTCGGTCCGGTGCTACCGACCAACGTACTCCGTTCGATAACCCCGAACGCCGACGACTGCATGTCGCCGTGCACATCCATATGCAAATGAACATAAAATACGCATATGTACGTTCATACATACGGACAGCTGATTGTACGAAACCGACAGCCCGTTCCCGCGTTCCCTCTCCACGTGTCACAGGAATTTTTTCACCGCTGATTAAAAAGGCCAAGGTATATCACGGAAAATGTAAACGCTCGTTGTAATTCCGACATACGTTGTTTCACATTTTCGCGTGATATTTTCGAGTGTCGAATCCACCTCGGCGAGTGACGTTTCTGAAGAAAACAATTTCGCACGGTATTCGCCAGTATATCTGTCTCGAAAAAAGTCACGTTTAATTTTCGAAGTTGCATTTATGACCCCTACCGCATTTTTCCTTCGACACGTGGAAGCTATAGAGAAAATCACGTACTTTACCTTATATGCGCGCAATCCGTTCTCGATTCATATTTCTCGAAGCATTGTCTCCGCTTGTACTCGCAGTACATTTATACGAGCGTTGATAGAAAGACAAACGATCGTACGTCACCGTAAAGCAAACGCGTGCTCGTCTTTTTAAAAATATGCAAATTTCATGCACGTTACACATCACGGTGGTGCGCTATCTTTCCCGTCTGGCAAAAGGGGGTTTCGCGCGAAGAGAGCTCGCAAGCGAGAAAGTACAAAATATAGCACTTTGGGGAAGCAATCTGCCAGATGGAAGAAAGGGCTCCAGTAGAACGCGGAAGATGAGAAATTCCACGAGGAATGGAAGAATGTTCTGAAACCATGGAGCCCGCCGTAGCTCCTCCGATAATGTCGAAATGCTAGTCTTGGTATATACGTGAGCGCGAGCACGTACATACATTCGCATGCACTTTGTGCGAGATATATGTGCATACGTACGTGCAGGGACACCCTGAACTGATACACTCGCAGGATCAAATGTATCAGCGTTACGTGCGGGCGGGTGCAAAAGTATAAATCGCAGGCCGCACTAAATCAGGTGACCATCGACAGCACGCGTTTTATTTGCGTCACTCTTTTTTCGTCCATTCGTCCATTAGAGAAGCCGTAATACAACGTAATCGTCGGCTACGTCAACGGGAAAAATTAAAGCCGCGACAAATGACATTCGTTTGTGACACATGCAATTTATTTCGAAAATGTAGTCTGAAGAAATCCATCGTTAAGCTTTACGCTGTTAAAAAGTTGGAGAAAGGAATTCGTTGAAAGCTAAAGAAGGCAAAGTTAAAACGATCTTAAATCTACACGGAAAGAATGATTTTGCTAGAGTATTTAAATATTTAGATATACATTTAAAAATAATTTGATTAGATATACGTCTAAATATAATTTTGTTGGATCATCAAATTATTAAGATTCAATGTTTGTTAGATTGTCCAAATTTTGTACAGCATTATCATTGACATTCAAGGATATACATTTTTAACAAAATGAAACCATTATGAACAAACTATAGATTTTTCTATATCATTCCCTTAATTAAAAAAGTGATACAATTCAAAAAATGTGATTTTCAAATTATTATCATAAATGAGTTACGTCAAAATTCTAGGTATCAATCATCAAAAGTATATGTACAAACTAATTTAACTTCACAGTCTATTTATCAAATAGCACTTATGTCATTCTTAAGATTTCTTTAAAGAGATTGTAATATTTTCTACAAGAGTAACAAATTTGTGTCATTTTTATAGATAAAAAAGAGAGTTTTGACAGAGAATATTTAAAAACAATTTTGGTGATTAAAATTAAAAAAAAAAAGATTTTATTTTGAATTTATTTATTTTAACTGATCGAGGCAAATATAAATTGCTTTGATATATTTCGAATTATGTCACGTTTGATAAATTATTCCAGATTTGTTATAATTTTGTAGAATATTAAAAAAAATCATCACAACTCAAAAAAGATAATTTTTTTAAAGGTTGTATAAGGAAAATGACAAAAATGATTGTGATTATGCTTTTAAGAATATATTCTTTTGCCGATATTACTTGATCAATAATTTTTTGTTAAATTGAATAATTATATTTTTCCTTTTTTCTAAAAAACTTAATTTTTTTTAATTATGTCGCTATTAAAGTAAGGGAATGATATCGTATTTGAAAGTAATATAGAAAATATAGTGGCAAATTTTTAAAATCTGAATAAAAAATATAAATAAAAAAATTTAGATAAAAAACCCATATCAAAATTATTTCAATAAGAAATAAACATGTTTTTAAAAAATAATTAAAATAAAATGAGAAAATTTTTATTTGAACTATAATATTGATCTTAATCATTTGATTCATGTGTAATATTTATATTTATATTTAATATTTATATCAAATATAATATTATCATATGTAATATTTATATTTGTATGGGAAGTATAAATATTACAATTACTTTTTATCGAGACGATACATCCCTAAGCATTGTATATATTTATTTTAACAATTTAATGAAATTCTTTTCAGATATGAATCTAGTTAAATTTTCAGACATTTCTATAATAAAACCGTTTTCTCTGTGTAGACACGTCAGAAGTTTTCGTATTGAAAGATGGCTTCCATGATCTGTCGTCCTAAAAACGGGATTATACATTTAAAAAGTATGCAAATTCTAGTACAGGCACTCTTCTACTTACAAACTTTCGTTTCACAAACTTTCGCAAGTACGAAGAAAATTATAATTCGTCAATGCCAGCGCTGTGAGGGTCGCTCGCATAAAGAAGGAAGTAGACCAATTTAATCTTTAGAAGAATAGTGCTTGGCTTTTTTAATTTTTTGTACGTGTGTTTTTTTTTTTAATTTAAGTAGTCATTTTGAGTTATAAAAGATTATAAAATTGGCATGTCCTAAAATCATAAAACTAAATTTATCTCCGAAAACGTTTATCCTATGCAAAAAGCCCTATCTGCATGAGCTCTTCAATTATCGATCGTTCGACCGGTAGGCACGTTGAACGTATTAAAAATATACACCGGTATATATCGTAACGATGCAGCGCGGGTATTATGTATTCCGGTTACTGCTTTTGTGATATTACCTCGCTGCGGAACGATATTTTTAGAAGCGCGATAATCCGCCGTTGGCGTCAAGTGTATTACTTCCACCTAGCTGCCGTGAATTCTTTGTAATTGGATGATAAATTACACTGCGTACTTTTTTTCCCCCCTTTTAACGAACTCGTCCGTAAAGCCGGAGTATCGTAGGTAACCATCAAGAATTCGTCTGGGAAAGCGCTATAAATATATATATATATATAAATCGTAATATATGTGCAATTTTACGCAAACATATTGACAGCGAGACACACCTCGCGAACCTTCCCCTTCCTCCCAACGTGTGTCCAACGGGTGCTTTAATCAAATCCGCAAAACGCAGACCGCAAAATTGGATTCCCAGATATACCGCCAACCAGATCTCGCGCCGTCCAATTCGATTAAGCGATTAAACGTCGCAGATCGAATTCGCGAAACGCTGACAAAATGCCCGATTACCTGATTAAGAGCTTCGATTCCACAAACTGAGTTTTTCTTCGATCGGATTTCGGGCTTTGGACGTCGTACACCGCGCTGGGGTTAATTAACTTTTATTTACACTTTGTAATTAACGATCGCGATGAGACATTCCTGATAATCACGGGCAATTTGAAAGATTTAATTAATCCGAAGATCGGAGACTCTGGATAAACTCGTTTAATTATGATCCATGTGCATCGCGCATTGTGCACATCGTAATTGAATTCTGCACTCGCCTTGTTCACGCTGAAAATCGTGCAAGACAAAAGGGGATCATGAAAAAGATATTGCGTTCATAACTGAAGCATTTTTCTCTGATGAAACTTTCGTTTCAGATGCAATTCCGGTGTATAAGTACGTATGTCCGTCGGAAGCGCTGTTTCCGGTGCGATTTTGTCGTTGTTTTCCAATGTCGTGCAAAGAGAATTTGCAAACTTCGCAGATCCACTTACCATCGGTATTACTTATCGGAGGTACGGTTGGAACTTCGTAACGACGTTCCAGCCGTTATTAGATTCACGTGTCACTCGCGTTACGTGCGAAAGCTCGTGAGAGCAAGATTATTCTTCCGAGAAAAGTTAATGGACAACGCGCAAATCTGGATGGAACTGAAACGTAGAGAGCTTCTCGTTTATGTCGCTCCTTCGTAATGTTAAACAGCAGTCAGGGTTAAAAGTGCATGCGGGGTTTATCTGTCTGAAACACACATCCGACATATTCATATTCGGGTTATCGAGCTCTTATGATCCAACGTCCCATCTGAGCAAGAGTCCACAATGTGATGAGATTCCAGATTCATGCTATGAATAATGACGATAGGAAGGAAATGATACATGAAATAAGTTATGATGTATGGTTACAGGTATCGAGAGGGCGCACAAAGAGGCTAGATTAGCAAGTCTGATAGGAGTCGAAGGGGGCCATGCTGTTGGAGCGAGTCTCGCGGTCCTGAGGATGCTGTATGAGTTGGGCGCCAGGTATCTCACCCTCACGCACACGTGTAACACGCCTTGGTGAGTGTGCCAGCGCAGAAATAAGAACGTCGACGATCAAGCTCTAAAATGGTGCACAATACGAGAAACGAGTACAACGCGTTACGTTAACCCATTACACTTGTATCATGTAAGCTGCAATTTCCTTAGACTTTAGAGGTTCTTACTTCTTATCGTTATACGTACACAAACTCAAGCTCTAAATCAGATTCAAACTCATTTCGCTTAAATCAAAGCGTTAAAAGCGTATGCGGTAAATGCAATCGAATTAATCTTTCGGAGCTGACATCCAAATCTATCTAATCTTTACATAGTTCGTTCCCTTACATTAAAAGTGACAACTTGAAAAATTAGTTTTTCAGAAAAGAGAAAAAATTATTTTCTAATTTGGTTAGTCAACAAAATTGTATTAACAAATAATATTAACGAAAGAATAGACTTTTAGAAATATTAAATATCATTTTTGTACATTTTCGTTTCACAATCCTTAAAAAAATTATCGCTTTTAAGTTACGATTTTGATTCTATAAAATTATAACAAGTTTGTAATAATTCATTAAAAGTAATGTAATTTGAAATATCAAAACAGTCAGTATTTAGCTTGATCAGCTAAAATGATTAAATTTAAAAAAAAACAATTTCTTCTCCAAACTTTGATTGCCAAAACTACCTTAATTCTAACGTTCTATATAAAAGGTTTCCTTTTTATCTATAAAAACGATGTAACTTTAAAATTTGTCATTTTTGTGAAAAAGAATTATAAGCTCTTTAAAAATCTTAAGAATAGCACAAATACTATTTGGCAGACAATCTGTGAAAGTTAAATTAGTTCACTTTTTTTGACAAAATAATCTTTACCTAATTCGTTCATGGTAATATCTCACATTTTTAATTTGTGTTTCTTTTGATGTAAAGAAACAAGTTAATGCTAAGTCTTGACTCATTTAATTTATGTTAAAAAAATATCTATTAATTAATTTATAAATATCTATTAATTAAGAAACTAAAATAATATAACTTATATAAAAAAGAATGAATATTAAATATATTTTAATAAAAACAATTCAAATTGCAGATGTAATCTTAAAAAAATTTAATTATTTGATACTTTTGACTGAGAAAAATTTATAATTGAGTGGATCCAATAAACCTGTCGCGAGCTCTGGAAGGTTAAGAAAAAATTGTTTACTCATATGATGACTTTCAAGTGCCAAAATTGAAGTTTGAATTGAACGTTTCATTTTTCAAATCGAGAATAGCTTTGTAATAATTCGTTACGCTTACTAAAGATTACGAGATCTAAACTCAGCAGCCATGTAATCGACGAGCGAAAAAGAGTCAACAGTGAAAATGTAAATAATTTACAACGGACCCGCCCCATCCAGGTCAGAAACTGAAATATAAATATATTACCCGATTTGCATTGATGCGTGAATAGTGATTAGAGTATAGAATTTTACCGGCTGCTGAAAATGGACCACAACCCATGTAATAACGTAGGTCGTCGCAGCAGATGCAATCGCTGGTGCCTTTGCTGGTAGGACTTTTCATCCGCATTGCCTAGAGCGAAACGGTCGACGGTAGTAATTCCAAGCCGTACAGTTTCGTTCATTTCTCGTGCATTAAAAGCTATCGCTTTGAACGCGAGCAGTAAAACGTTTAACGTAAACGGATTGAAGTTCCTATAATAGTTCGCGCGCGGACCATAAGAGATCAACGGCATAACGTTACCACGGTGCGTTTGTGCAGTAATCCGCAAAATTCACGGACAGCATAGTTTTACGGTATTACCTGGTATGGCCTTTCAAAGCCACGGTCGCATTGAAAAAAACGATAATGGCAGTGTTGAAGAATCGGTTATATAGGTCGTCCTACTTTGTGGATTATACTTTTTATATTTTTATATTTCAAAACATTTTGTAAAATTTTAATTTCCGTAAAATCAACTAAGTGAATAGACAATATTCCACTTAAATCGGTCATTTTACAGTCAGAAAAAATTTCAAAATCCTTGGGTTCAGTACTACAGATCATTGAGCAAAATTGGCAAAAAAGAGATTAATATATGTTTATTTATTATTCATAATATAAAATAGATAAGTTATTTTATATTACAAATATTATGATAAATAAACATATTAATCTCTCTTTTGCCAATTTTTGCTCAGAGAGTACTCAGTAAGCGGTCTGTATGCATTTCTTATTTCTCAGAAAATCTGCGGCAGTATTAATTCAACAGAAATATTCAATTATCATTACATTTTATTTATTTTTATATTAATAGCCAAAGAAACTTATCTAGCACTCATATATGTAGATACCTACATATAATAGAAACAAATGATACACATTCTTCAAACTAAAAGTTTGAAAACACTTCCAAAAATTAATACATTCTATATATATATATTTTATAACAATTATAATTAATATTATATAGTTAATATTACTAACGTTATAGCTTAATAGCTAGGACTGAATTTGCTGTGAAAACTTTGACATTTGAATTTCGAGGCTTCAATGTTTCAAAGTTTTGGCATTAATATTCTTCGAAGATTGAAGTATCGAAAAATCAAAATTATATAATAGAATTATTAATGTAATAAATATATTTTCATAAAAAATATATTTGTGAATAAATATATTTACGAATACGTATTACAAATATATTTTTTTCTATTCACACAAATATATTTTTGGAAGCTACAAAGCTTCAAAGCTAACTTCAAAGCTACGAAGTTTCGAAGGCATCTTAAACTTCGACAGTTTCCAAGTTAATTTTGAAGACTCAAATTCTTTCGAAGCTTCCAGTTTTCAAAGTTGTCAAAAGTAACGGTCCTAAGTAACAACCACAATTATGGTAATATGTAATTACAATCACAAGTAAATTTTTCAGTGTATGAATATTTGATTGAGTAATGTCAAAAATGTCAATTTTTAAAAAGTGTGTCTAAACTGTTGATCTGGAGTGTATAGTAAAAAGAGAAAAAGTTTCAATATTTTTTACGAACAAAGTTCTTCCTTAAAATTTAATTACGACGTTATTCCAACCCTTGGATGAAGTTATTCAGAGCAATCCTTTTCTACCGCACGTCGAGCTGTTTCGGAAGAAATAGAGAAATTATTGAACGAGAACGCGGGATTACGTGAAGATCGCAGGTTGTACGGCCCAGCTGGTGCCGCAGACGGAGTTTCGAAATATTGCGACAAACAATGGCCGAAGCAACGGTGAACTTTTACGAGACATCTTTTCGACAGCTGCAAGACGAAAGCGACAGAAAGCTTTTCAAACTGATGTATCGCGAAGGTATCGCGCATTCTGTCACGTCGTTCTCCTACGAACGAGATGAGCTTTGATCGATATGTCCCTCCCGGTTTCAGGTTCCGATTTTATGACATTGCGCTCTGTTTTACGACGTCGCGATGAAGAATCGCTGTTCTATTATAGATAAATTTTGATACGTTACTGCGTATATGGCTGGAATGGATTTATATTTATCTTCCAAACACACTCTTTTTGCCACCTCATAAAATTTTTTCAATAGAGATTTTTATCAAAACCAACACAACATGAATTTATGAATTTTGAAATTTTTGCATCAATTCCCTTGCAATCCAATATTGTTATTTAAAGATTACGTCCAGATTAAACTCACCAATTTCCGCATTTTATTCAATTAGGCAACATGTTTATTATACGTTTTGTTTGAAATTATCCAAATTAAGGGTAATTCACGAAGATTAATTTAAACAGGGTACGTTTACTTAAAATGTCGTGTTTTACAACATTCTCAGTATTTCCGTGTAACCAAGAATAAAAGAGGATTTCAGGCTATTTCGTCGAATAATACTTCGTTATTACGCGACGTATAATGAGGGACACGCAAAACGGCGATCAACTCGTCCAGCTCCATTCTACAAGCATATTTAATGGGATTCTAAAGTCGTTTGTTTTTTTTACCGATTATTTTTTAAATAAATATTTTCTTAACTACCTTTACAGATTTAAAAATCTTTTCCATAATTAAAATATAAACGATAATGTAGTTTAAATCGGTCGACTTCATGTCAAAAACAAAAAAATCGGAAAATTATAATTTGTTTCAGTTTCTGGCATCGTTTAACAATATTTGTTTTATATAAAAGTTTTGTACTTTGTAGTTTTTAGAATTAAGCTTAGATACCTAATATGAAAAAATTTTTTTTTAATTAGTTATAAAATTTGTATATATAATTTGTTCGTGTGTTATTGATATAGTAGTATGATGATGTTTCAATGACACGTAAATCGTATAGATTTTATTGATGCCCCTTTCTAGATTAACTTTAATCTCTTCAGACTTGATTTTATGAGAATTATATTTAACAAAATTTTTTTAATTCATGCGGATTTTGATGAATAATTCATATTAAACAGCTAATTTTTTTTTATTTTGACTATTTGTCCAATATGTACATTATTATATACATCAGATGACGTATGTAGAATTAAATAATTTCAACAAATATAATGTCTTTAAATTTGATGTACATTACGCAGAGTCTAAAGGTGTTAGTCTCGGTTCAACTTGTTCTTCATCTTTTTCTAATTCTTAAAATTAGAAAAAGAAAGGACTTAATTGAATCAAAATTAAAATTAAATTACATCGATAGAAATCGGTAGAATTAAACTATATTAGACATGAACCGGTAAAAACAAACTACTCTAGGATTCCCTTAATCTGGCCTAAGAAAAATGCCACGCGAAAATACGCCGCATCAATAAAAATCGTCAACAATAGAAGCGTTACCGAGAGCGATTTATTTCCGCGACGGCCGTTATATTTCATGCATCCCTGCTTTACTCATCCGTTGCTTTGCAATTAAATCTCGCGTGTAACATGATAAATCCCGTCCGGATTAATGTATATTGTAGCAATATTATACGCGTCCGTCGAACAACCGGCATTTCACGATAGATAGGGCGATTACGACGCACGGTCAAACAAAAATGCAGCTAGTTGCTGCTGTCGCGCCTCTCCAGGCGAGCGACCATAAATCCGCGAAATCGCGTTTACGCAGTGCGACAGGTGCCCGATCGTTGAGTCCCACGTGATTAAGTTCGATACGGCGGAACGTTCGACGACGGCGCCGTGTACAGCTTCGTATTGGCCACTCGAACTGAACGAGAGGAGAGGCCGCGACGTTTAATGGCGCGTGTCCGCCGTCGTCGTCATCGTTTGCAATTAAATCCGGCGGTGTGGCTAAAACTTGTAGCCGCGATTCCCGAGTCGAGTCGAAGGATAGTGCAACGCGACGGCCGATTATGGGCTCGGTTATCGATTATCGCTACCATTATTGCCACCGCATCATTGCTCCATTCGTGACGGCTTTAGGGGATACGGTGCTAATGCGCACGATTGTCAGCGTGGTATTACCTCGAGTCCTCGAGCTGACGCCTAAAGCACGTCGTATGTCTCGCATATAATCCCTATCTACATAAGATATTTAACTCTCCTTCGTCTGTATACCCCGTCGACAGTTGTTATCGCGATTAGTCGCTCCGGGAGAATTGGGATGACATAATGTGATATGTGACTAAAAGACATGTGTAATGTATACTAAAGAAAATGGGAGAACATTAGGAAAATCTATTTCTCTCGGCGTTGACAGAAACCGGTCGTTTTCTTTCGCATAAAAACCATTCAACGGAACGTAATTTACTCGCGCGTTACATCACAAAATCCAATTACCAATACATCATGCTGCACAAGAATACATTGTTAATCCTATCAATGAACTATAGAGAAATGTTCGTAATTCCGAGATAAAATTAGAAAAATTGAGAATTAAAGGAACATTGCAAATAATATACATATCGATTTATAAAAAAAAATCAAATTATTATGAAATTATACTAAACAAAATTAATTAATTGATATTTGTAAAAATATTATTTAATAAATATTTGTTTGAATAATTCTAAAACATTAAATATTTACTAAATATGAACATATATTTATTTGGTATAAAAATTCTTAATTTGATTAAACTATCATTTTTTAAATTAAGTAAATATTTACTGACTATAAATAAATGTTAATATTATTTTAAAAATATGTATGAAGATTTATTAATTTTTTTTAAGTATATAATTATTCAGCGTTTTCTTAGGCTTATTCTATTTAAAAAAACGTAAAGAAATCGAAATAGACAGTAATAATGAGACTTCTAAGTTCACTTCAAACGCATTTATCGTATCTAATGAACGCTATTGTGTAATGTACATTTAATGAAGTTGCATACTAGAATATTCCCGAGATCATTCGGAATAGAAACAAGTTAGTTGTGGTATGATTACGAACTAGCCATTGTGGCTCGCCGCGAGCTGCTGTCCTGCGAATAATACTATTGTCGTTATCGTTACGGGTGCGTGTGGAGACCTGTGATTAGAGAGAATTCTATCGCCATAACATTCACAATTGTAACTACTGAGTTACTGACCTGTTGGTTCGTTAGGGCAGACTGCAGCACGGCGGATGAACCCGGTCAAGTGCCTCAAATCGGTGGTCTCTCGAATTTCGGCAAGGTGAGTACAATATAAAATATTTTATAAATTTATACGTTACTTTAATATATTTTCGAATTCTCATATTTACAAAGAAATTCACTTCTTTACTTTAAAAATACAATTTAAAAAAATTAAGTTTCTCAAAAAATGGAAAAAACTATTTTTCAACTTGATAGAAAATTATTAATTAATCAAATAATATCAAAAAGAATATATTCTTAACATATTCAAATGTCATTTTTGTCATTTTTGATTTCAATCCTTAAAAAAATCATCCTTTTTGAATTGTGATGATTTTCTTTTTAAACCATCCTTTTCCAATTATGATGATTTTTATGAAGTTAGTTTTATGAAGTACTCGTAGTTAGTTCTCTTTTGGTCACTGGCATGGTTTTCGTTGTGGTTAGACTTAATTTAATAATAGAAAAATTAAATTTTTTTAACTAAGGTCCATCACTAAGTTAATAATTTTGCAGTAACTTTTAAAATTATCACACTATAAAATCATTAGTTTAGTGATTAATCATAACTAGAAAAATATAATTTTTACATTATTATTAGATTAAATGAGGTTAAAATTGTCATTTAAGTAACAAAAAATAAAAAACCAAGCCTGATAAGATAATGTTTAATTAACTCATTTATAGTAATAATTTTAAAATTACATTTTTTAATTGTACTTTTGAAGTAAAAGAATGATATAAAAATTAATATTGAATAAGAATCTATTAAACGATAATGATGTACTGTTATTTATATTCGTGATATTTCATTCCTTCAGAATTCTCTGTGAAGTTTATAAGATTTTGTGAGACCGCAAACGCGCATTTCGATTATGGCATCAGACACGATTTCATGAAACACGTAATCTATTCCTCTATAAATCTATCACGCTTTATAAAATTATTTTCGCAAAAATAACATACATCTCTCTGCGTTATATACGTGATGTACAAAAAAAGTTACAACCAGTGCTATCAATCCTGTTTGTTATTATTTATGACGCAATCACGCGTAAAATGGAATTGAAAAAAGAATAACGTAGATATTCGCATATTGAAATATAATACGATTTGATTGCATTTCTTTTCGAAACAAATCTCTCGAAATTTACCGGATTAACAGCTTTAAAGTTCGATTATGGTGTCAAACAGAATTAAAACACACTTTCTGTCCGCTCTCGACTCGTTGCGATAGAATGACCGATTTTGACCGCGTCAGCCATATTCAACTGAGAGTTTAATCGTAAATCTGGTGTACTCAGTGCGTCCCTTTCCCGCTTGTATCGACGTGTCGTCCATAAATATACGGATTTCAATGAGAATTTAAACGAAAAATGGTTTCACCAAAGTGGAACCGAAATGTTTTTGGTTCAATCGGAGATCCATCGGGAACGCGGTGATATCGGATTTATTGCTGCGGTGATTTCACCGCGGTCTGTGCGTATGCACAGGAAAAGCTGACGCTATAACGCAATAATAGTATCAAATCTTATGATATATACTATTTGCTCGTTGCACCACACATTTTAGTGTAAGAACAATAAAAATAGTATTAATGCGATACATATTAGTGTCATATTTTATTTTACACTCTGCAAATGCTGCTCATCAATGGAAAAAAGTTAAATGATAACAGTAATTAATTTAATGTTAATTATTAGACGGAACGATTTTGATGAAGTATATAAAAATTTAAGTAGATATAGATCAAAAAATAATTGTGTTAGATCATCAAAATAATTATGTAGAAAACTCAAACATGATGAACAATGCTGTAAAAAATTTTAACAACCACTTTGAGCGTCTTACGTAATTATTTTAGAAATCCAACAAAATTACTCTTAGTATCCAATTAAATTTTTAAATACTTCAGCAAAACTACCCTTTCTATATATTTTTTTTTAATTACAATCAATTTCATATAATTATATTAGGAAAAATTTTTCATTGAAATTGAATGAACTAGCAAATTCTGATATCGGACAAAATTCTGATTTTAACTATTATAGAATTATAACAGATGATTTAACTATTATAAAATTATAACAGATTCGAAAAATTTGCTCATTTTTAACGAGAATTCCAATTAATTCAACTTTACATTATTTTTCCAGTGTAGCAAGTAATTATGTAATGTGTCTTCAATGTTTCGCAGCACTTTAAAAGTGTTTGTAAAATAAACACTAAATTTCGCGAAACTAGATTTTGAGCAACTACCGATCGAGCTGATCCTCTGAAAACTACTAAAATGGATGGAGCATGTTTCAAAGTTCTACTGCACCATTGTTCGCTTACATGACGAAGGATGGTTAGTCCAACAGATTAGTGGTCGTTTCCAAATTCACTTCAACTCCCTGATACGCCAGCTCTGTCCACTACTGTTAAAGTAGCTACTTAACTTTTAATATGTAAATTTCATCGCCGAGAACTTTAAGAGCATTAGATAGATCCTCTTCATAAAGGCCAGCAATATTTGAGAAAGAGATATATTTTGAATAACTCGGGTTTATTAAAACACTTTACAAGAGATACATCAGAGAAAATATATTTATCTCAACGACAAGGCCCTCGACAAAATCGAATAGAGATTAAAACAATGATAATGTTGACGAATTGTAGGGCTATAACATGAAGTGTTACTTTGAGATTAACTTTGAATATCGGTCTATTTGTAAACGATGCCGTTTCTAGACAATCACTTAAGAACAATGCCGCCTTTCATCTTTCGAGAATATATCTTCCGCTTGTCAAACTTTAAATTTCTTGCGAAAGTGTCACGTAGAAGGGTCGTTGCGAAACTTCACGCTAGGGAATAGTCTGAGCAAAAGGGATGACACTCGACAGTCTTCATCGATTCGAATGAGCTTAGGAAACAGTAACAATAAACTTTCCTTAGCCAATTTCCAAGTTAGGAAATTGCAGTAATTGATCCAGTTCCATTTGTGCCATTAATGTTGTCTCTGAGTAGCTCATTGAATTTATTTCGATTATCGAAAAGCGAACTAAATTTATCGATAAATTGACATTATAGATTTGATTAGAACAATTGGAGAAAGTGCTATAAGTTTCTCGAATCGTTTTTATATTTTTTTATATTCTTAATTGATTTAATAGCTATTTAATTTGCTCTATTTAATTCGCTCCTTTCGCGCTGATTTCCAATTAATCGATTTCTACGTAGTCTTAATCATCGTAGATGTGCCGTAACAGAAATTTTGATTGTGTTTGCGACAGTGGTATGGTTAAGTCCTTGCCGATCAAGGAGGAATTGAATTTGCACCACGGTGATGCTTCGAGCTGTTAGTTGCACGCTCAAACAGAGCTCTAAGAACTTTATCGGTGAGGAACTACCTAAGCTCTTGTTCCATTATCGATAGGACAGTGTTAGCAAGGATGTTTAATCAAATCATAACGTCTGTGTTTACATTTCTCTCATTTCTGATTAACTTCAAAAAATTGCGCTCATATATAATATAATCATATATAATATAATCTTGTATATATTATAATTTTATCTTTGTGCTTTGTTCTTCAATAAGTACATTCTTTTATATTTCTACAAAACAGAATACCACTAACTGTTCTACTTGTATACTTTTCGCTTAATTCCATCTATGCCGGCATGTCTACGGCGTGTCTACGGAAATAAAATACGCGTCACTCGTTGCGAACGACGGCGAAGGAATTTTCTCAAGTTCTTCCTGCAAGAAATGCACTTGCCGGTTCATTCATATTTTATGTGTAGAGTAAGATCGGTCTTTCCCATTGCGCGTTTATCCAACTGTACTGTCGGATATCATTCCTTCAATGCGCAGCCAGAAATAGAAAATAGAGAAAAAAAGAGGGAAGGTCGATAGATAAATAGATAAATAAATAGAGCGGAAAAGGAAAAAAGGGAAGGAGAGGGAGAGAGAGAGAGAGAGAGAGAGAGAGAGAGAGAGAGAAAGTTGCAGACGATCCCACGGGCGTTTTTCGACGGGCGAAGACGCATGTGAATGAGTTTAGAAATGCGATACAAGTGTAAACCAACCGCGGACGTAGAAATTGCTCAAATATTCAGTAGAAATAACATGACAGGTGCACCGACCCTTATCCTTTTGGGACAAAGAGAGATTTATCGCGTCCTCGTCGCGTCTAACCCAATACAAACATACATCTCAAGACGTAAATAAAGTCTTAAAGGCTTAAGATCTACGTGATGATATTTGTGTTATAACGAATAAAACCGTCGCGATATATATAGCTAGAATAAACACTGAGAGAAAAAGTTATTAACTTGATTAAGTTAGTTTAGCTCGTCTTTGTTTAACTTAAATACCCACAATCTCACAAATGAAAAAAAAATACAAACGAACTAAATTAATTTAATCAAGTTAACAACGTTTTTTCTCAGTCTAGACTTTTCTCAGTCTAGACCTATTAAATTTGCAGTAAAAAGAGATAAAGATGAGCTTGCTGCTAGTGTGATCATAAAATATATCAGGATATATATTTTTCCATTTGCCTTTTAGATTTGCTATACACACTATACAGCATAGATTGCATTTGCTCCAAATTGTCGGAAACGAAAACAAACGGGATTGCTAACCGTGACAGATGTTGCGATTACATAACACATATACTGTTCGGTTGACTCCTTTGCAATGAGTATTTCGTGTCACGTTCTCATGGTACTTTAACGGTATTCTGTAGATTCGCATCTTATTCCACGTTCGGAACGTAAGGTGGAAAATCCCGGATTCTGGTAGGCGGCACGAACGTGCACGATTAAAAATTCATAGAAAATCTTCGGGTCGGTACGATTTTACCGAATCTTGGATTTATTCGAAGTTCCAGAAAAGTTCGATTGCATTAGTCCGATTGTATCGCTGTGGGAATCGAATTCGCGCAAAACTTTCTCGATCATTCAGAAATCGTTTCGATATACAAATAAATTATTCAGAAAGAAATATCTTTTTTTTTTTATGAGTCGCTATATCCTAGAAATCAGAAAATCCCATTACTTCTGCAGGCACCATAATATTGAAAAATTGAATAGCTTTTCTGGAATCTTTTACAAATACTACAAAATTACCGTGACATCGTCTGAGCACTCGAGTGAATTAATGCCACATTAAAAGAGTTAAAGTAGAATTACGTGTAACTTTTTTTCCCAGCGGGTTACAGCTTGAGTTTACAATTATTAATGCGAGTGAAAGAAAACGTTAACCGTGACGGGATCCCCTTTTGTTTCTAAAAAGCTCGCCGTTCCTAACGGCCAAAGCCACTTTCGTCCTACTATTCGGGAAAATACCAACGACGTTCTTCTCAGACATCCGTCGAAAGCCGCAATGTGCTTTCGCAGAGAGGAGCCATGCAACTGCAACTGTAACGGAGCACTTCCGTCGACGTGCGGAATTTACATCGCTCACATATTCGTAGGCAAGTTAACGCGACTCACCATTGTCGTCATCGCACTCGTTGTCGGTGGCTCTCGCACACATTCCGGTAAAACAAGACGGCCACGACTCGTTTTAACGGTGGCGATAACGCGAAACGGAGAACCGTGCACTGCCCCGGTAGAACGCATTTTGATAGCAATTCTTTTTTGGAAGGAAAACAAACGAGAAGCGCGAAACTTTGATTGCTCTACGGCTAATGCAAAATGCATTGATATTTATTGAAGCAAATTATAAAAGTTGAGAGAGCTGAGCAAATAGCAATAAGACTTTTAATTAAGGCAAGAAAATTAAGTATTATTTAGAGAGGAAACCTTCACGTTTGTTAAGGAAAATATTATATATATATATTGTATGTCAAATCGTAAACGTATTGAAAAAAAAGCATTATATATTAAGCTTCTGCGCGACTTTCACAAAATATTATGTACTTAGATTACTTATTTTGTGACAAAAAAAAGGGAGATTACTCAAAAGGCTGCGCCGTGACGAGTTTTTGCTGAGTTGCATTCGTGACACTCTTGAAGAAAATATGCAAACGGTCGTCACGATGTCTCCTTTATTTCCCGTGAGAGATTTGCAATTCAAAGTTTGCAATTAACCTTTGCCTCTTTTAAACAAATATGAACTATACATATTTTTATAATTATCAAATATCATGACATTAATAATATAATAATAATATAGTTACATTTTGTTAATATGCAATAGTATAAAAAAAGAAACTATACATCAATTGCAAAATAAGAACAAAGCACAATCAAAAAATGAGATATTAGCAATAATGCTGTCTAAGAACCTAAACTTGAATGTAAAATAAAATTACAAGTAAAACATAAACCAGATTACAGAAGGAAAAATAGAACTAAATGTATTAAAAGATATACAGAATATATGTATGAAAAAAAGAAACTAAGTCAAAGAAGATTTTAATCAACAATAATCAAGTGATAATAAATACTTGAAGAGATCTGAACTATTTTCACTAGAAAAGATCTAAACTACTCACACTACTTTGTGATGCTTTAAAAAAATTCAATAATATTTCTAAATTGTTTTTCTATTATCACCAATGAACAATATACCGTCGTGACTCAAGTTCCGCATCCAATATCGACATCAACAGGATAAAGAGATTTCGAGACGGAAAGTTCCTGCTCGTGCGGCAATACACGATTCTCTGCTTAGCAACTGACTTCGATTCTGCAAGTATCGACTGCAATTGACCGGTTCGTGCACCATTCGAGAGATTCAGCCTGCTTTTGACACGTTAGCTATTTATGTTCACAGACTTTCTTGTTTCACCCCCTCGCCAACATCACATTCGAGCCTTCCTTATTTCAACTCTCCATCGTCTTGTACCCTTTTTGTTTTCCTCGAGGATAACAGTTTTTGATATACTAGGAAATTTCACAGAAACATTTTACGAATCTTTATTGCTGAATCCACTTTGCTGCGAGGTGTGGAAAAGACAAATTGTGAAATGGTAATCCTAAAATAAAAGGAGCTGTACGCTAAAAAATCAATTTATTATCCTCGCATCCTTTTCGTCGAAATTAGATCTTGATTTTTTTTAACATTGTAAAGATCCCTTGATGAATATTTTTCTGCATGGACGCATGTGGTGGTACAAGCATTTTAGCTTACAGATTTAACGACACGCACGTGCGTTTCGTTTCGTACGCAATTCAACGGGCTACAGACTTTCTACCGTTTTTCATTCGCAACATGTACGCGTGCGAAAAGCCAGAGTTGAAATTCCTGTTATCGACAGGTCGAATTTTTAATATCGTGCTCTCATACTTCGTGAATTCCAAACTGCAAAAATAATTGCATTAGCTCGATTTTCTACACGCGCTCAGTCCTTCTAACGAATTTTGGATATAACGCTGAAATAGCTTTGACAAAAGAAATATTGTCAAAACAATTCATTTTAAGCCATTCATGAAAGTGGAGACTTCTCGGTATAAAAGTGAAAGTATGCATTGCGAAACGCAATATCAAATTAAATTTAAATGAAATTGAAAAAAACGATTTGCTGAAGTATCTAAAAATTCAGCTAAATAAATTTGAAAATAATTTTATTTAACTACAAAAATTACAGTGAATGTAAAAAGTTATGTACATACAAGAGACATCTTTATAAAAAAAACATTTTTTGTAAAAAATTTGTAAATAATTTAATATCAATTAACAATTTATAATAATAATAATTATATTAATAATAAATTTCTAATATGAACGTTATTTTAACTAAAAAAAGCTTTGCAAAAATAATCACATTCATGATTTTAAAAGCTAAAATCTTTTGATTGTACTTTTTGTAGATACGTCCAAATAATACAATTTTTCACTTTTGCTTATAATTAAGATGGTCTATTTTAATTATTACATATTCGTTTTTGGTAAAATAATTTTAAGAAATATATATGTATACAAGCTATTCTTTTTATTATTAATAAATTACTAATTAGTGTTTATTTTTTTTAAATAAAGTTTTTTAAAAAAAAACTATCTTCTCTGTATAAATACTTTTTGAATTCATTGTATGTAGAATGCTCAAGCTGCTAGAATGCCCAAATGTTTTGCAGCTTTTTATTCGTTATGCTTCTACAAATTTAATGACTTCAAAATTATTTTCAGATCTATACCTAATAGCTACTTTTAGATACTTAGCAAAGTTCTTTCAATGTAGATAGATTTATACTGTAAGAAATCAAAATTTAAATGCATAATATTTTTTTATGATATATTTCTCAATTCACAGAATCATCCCGCATTTCACCACATGATCTGGTCCGTAGTTCCTTATTTTATTCCTATCTCCTCGGGTCTCGTGATTCTCCCACTCTGTTCTTTTTCTTTCTGTCTCTTTCATCTTTTTCTTACACCATCACTTCTTACGAGCGGTGACACCGCGAGAGTAGCGAGACCGGCGGAAGCCATTTCCGTGGCACTGCCATAATTTACGTAACTGCATAATTCTTCTTGTTTCCACTTATGCAATAGGAACAACGGCTGCGCTGTGCTCGTAAAGATAAAAAATTGTCACCAGGCTCCCGAGATTGCCGGGCGTCCGTGGTAGTATTTCACTTTTACGGAGTCTCTTCACGCGGCTAACCGGTGATTCTCCCGCGCTTCCTACCTTCTTCACCTTCCCCTTTATCTTTCGTTCTCCATTCGCATTTCCGCGTTGTGTTTCGTTCCGCAGTAGCGGACCAGCTTTAACACAGCGCCGATTAAGATCTAAAGAGCCCTCTCGGCGTGTTTCCATTTCCTGCAAGGAGATCTCCGTGAGCACCCTCAGAGGCGTTCTCCTTCAACATGATCCATGCACATACACCGAGCTTAAATCAGACAACCACTTCTGACGGGTGTTTGCCTTCGCAGCATCAACAGTGAAATCATGTAACATGGTAATCACGTTGCACGGCACGTATATATTGTGCTGAGGAAAACGACATACTGTTATCTTCGGGGACGATTCGCACAATAATCGTGCGCGCCGCGCATTTCACGGGCCGGGACAGGCAGACAATCAGCGGAATAAAGGATTCCGATCGAGCCGGTAAACTGGGATCCGATAATGACTGCCGATCGCGGTTATCTTATTTTTGAAATTGCAGCTCTGCCGCATAGAATGGAGCTGGTCGTTCCGATGCTTGTAGAGAGAATAAAAGAGGAAGTTTAATAGGAACTCAGGAACGAGCATTGGGACTGCTGCCAGATAGTGACTTCTGCCATTATATTGATAGCAAGCATAAACAGAAAAAAATTTTGTATCATTTTATTATTGCCATTATCTAAATAGATAACGACATAATTATTTTTCCGGTTAATCTGAAAAATCGACTAAGATTTTTCATTATATTTTACCTGAACGTAAATACAATTGAAAAAATTTGTGTCGAATTTAGCACAATACATAAATTTTTATATTAATTTAAACATATATGTATAAGAATATAATAGAAAGTAACATAAATATTATGTAAAAGATTAACATAAAAAATAAACACTGATACTAAATGTAACACAGAATAACAAATATAACACCATTTATAATATATCAAATTAATACATTTTTTTCTCAAAATTTACATTTTGAAATATTATTTTTATTTATTTATTTATTTATTCATAAATTATGTTATTTTAACTTGTAAGTAAATAAATTACATAAAAATAATATATTTTAAAAGAAATATTAAGAATTAATGTTGAATATCTAACACAAGATATTCAAATAATACAATCACATTATGTTAAATCAGTAAAATTAAAACTCGAATGTATTGAAAATTCAGAAATTTCAACAAGTATTTTAACACAAAATATTTTTTTTACTGTGTAACATTCGACAGTTTAATGTCCTAAATTGAATTACAAAATTTCCTCTTGCATTGAAATTTGAACAAAATTGAACCACGCGTACATTGGATTAATTAATCAGTCGTTGGACAGATCGTTGAAACACATCTATCTGCGACAGTTTATTTATATACGAAGCTTTATACGGTTTCAAGTTTGCAACGACCCAGATTAGACCCGTCTCGGACATCGATAACCGACGTTAAACCTTATATCGATTCGAGTGTGTTGAAACATCTGGTTAGGTAAACGTTCAAAACTTTCATGCACTAGCTGCTGACGGTCTCTGTCAAGGGGCGAACTCGACACCGATACGATTCGATGACCAGGATAGTCGAGGATCCCTCTCCAACTCAGCAACATTCGACGCAATCAATTCGGTCGGTTGGTTGGCTTAACTGTCCCGATATTCCGTCATCTGGGACAGTGTCGAGTCGACGTGTCTGTTCAGAACAATCAAACTGGCGCGATTTAATCTACTGAATTCGTCGATGAAACTGCCGTCGTCATGTTCGACGGTGTAAATGATATTTCCTTCGCATACCGAATCGCCTCGTCGCTTGTTTCTTGAAATCATATAAGCGTTTTCATTTATCGCTGATGAAACGTCGTTGATCGAACGTCCTCGTCTTCAAGCCTCAAGTTTTTTTCTTATGCCTCTATTTACTATTCATAGCTTATATAGGATCTACATTAATTCCAATGACAAGTGTGTTTTTAGCTATACAATCTATTGTAATTGTTGTCTGTAAATATAACAAATAACGCGGAAAGATTTCACACATCTTTTGTCTTCGAAATATACATTAAATTATATCTGACATTCGCGAATACTTAGAGCTCTTTGAATATTCAGGTACTTGAGAATTCGTCGACCTCTTTCCTAGTTTCTTCCGCGGTGCTCTTTCCGCTTCTTGACGATGAAAAAGGGATCGACCTAGCTGCACGCTGGCTAACTGTGCCTCCGTTGAACCGAAAGTCAGGACATTATAAATCTTCACGTACCGTGAACCAGCCGACATGCTACTAAAACCGTGAGAAGTGATGCGCATTATCTGCGAGACTACGACAGATTCTACCGGTCCTCTTTCTGTCTTTCTTTCTCTTTCTCTTACACGACCCATTTACGTCACCGTCTGTCTTATCTATCGTATCGACACGATTTCAAGTAAATAAGCCGACGTTCTGCGCGCCAGTAGAGAAGGAACGGGCGTTTCCCGCTTCGAGTCACGGATTACAGAAAGCACGGTGGATCCGCTCGACCGTAAAAAAGCTCGCGATCAAGATGGATGGATGAAGTAGAATGTTTCCCAGGGAGTTTCCATTTGGAAATCTACCGGAATAATTCAAATGTAACTTTTTATGACACGAAGAACAGTCATTTCGCAACAAAATAAAGCGTATGAACGATACAGCATATTTACAGGAAACTTTCTTCATATATATCCCTCAAAGAAGAATATATGTATGAAGAATATTCTTCAGGATCATTATAAACAATTTTAATCGTCCTTCTTCGTACATATGATTACCATACAATATACAGGGGATAGATAAAATAATGTGAACATCTGAAAAATATACTTGTTTTATTAACAACTAGTTGTCCTATCATTTATAGTCTTTAATATAAATTTTATCCTTATTAAAATCCTTAAAAGAGTCATACGTGCTTGAATATATTGCTTGAATAGTGTAGCAACTATACTCCATTCTTCTAGCAGAAGAATGGAATAACATTTTCTAATTGTTTAAAAGATATTGAAGGATGAAATCTGTCACACTGCTTTTCAAAACAGCTGCAACTATTATTTAAATCAGGTAATTGCATTGGCCAGAAAAAATATTGAAGTTTTGAAGAACAAAAGGCAATTTTGAAAAATTTTCTGAGAATGAGAATAAAATTCAATAAAATTTCCTCCCCTCTTCAATATAATTTATATAAACAATTGACATTCTGTTAAAAGAATAGTACAATATTCCATTGGTAATTATTCAAGCACTGAGTGATTATTCTAACAAGGACAAAATATATAATATATTCAAATATATTCAAAAGAATATGATAGGCCAACCTCTTAATAAAACAAATAATAAAATAAATGGTGTATTTTAAAATCATAAATAATGTATTTCTCTCAAGTTTTTATTTTGTTTATCTCTTGTATATTCTACGCATTTATCTATTGATCAATAATTTTTTATATTTGCTCTTTATTTATCTCCTGTATCTTCCACGCGTTTTATCTATTGATCAGTAATTTTTTATATTGGCTTAAATAAATATGAGACATACGCACAAAATGAATATACATTTTTGTATGTTCATTTTTACACGTAATGTTCATCGAATAATTTTTGACAAATACATTTTTTGCCTTTGTGAAGCAATCCAGAAAGAATGTACTTCTTTTCCGCGCAGTTGCCACCTCATATTGCAAGATCGGTCTCGCGGTAGGAGCTTATATATGATCCCCCGCTTTTCTTTTATGCTTTGGACTAGTATCCGCATCATTTCTCACCTACACCTGAGCAATAAACAGGTTTTCAAGCACTCGCTAAAAATTCTCAGCGATACTTCAAAACTGCAGTCTAAAAAAAAAAAGCCGTTGAATCTCCTTACTTCGACGCCATAAAAGAACATACTCTTCCTTTTAAAGAGCGCCCCGCCAATCTCTTTGATGTACACATTAAACTTTTTCAATATTACTTTCAAATCGCTACTTAACTCTAGCGTTATAGATGGAAGCCCTTATTACTAATTACCATCGCTTCTTCTCTCTTTTATGCATTTATCCTTTGTACAAATCTTAATTATCTTAAAATGAAATTCCTTTATTATGTAATAACTGTCCCTTCTCTCTCTCTCTCTCTCTCTCTCTCTCTCTCTCTCTCTCTCTTATTCGATTCAAAAATATCTTCATATTGTTACAATTCAAATAAGCTAGCTTATTCGTTTCTTCTTTCTTTTCATACATATGAAATATATTAAATGATGTATGCTATAATACATAGAAGGGTCTTGCTAGTGAGCAACGAAGCAGCCGTGTGTATAGAAACTGCCTTCTTACGAAAGAAGTAATAGGATCCGATACCTAGACCATTTCATATACACACTTACACATCTTCTAGTCCATTCCCTTCGACCAGGACTAGTAATCGCTCTAAAGGGAAAACTTTTATAAAAGGGAAACGCGGCTTCATGACTACTCGCGTTGCAGTAATATAAAGAAGTACGTAAACAAGTGTCGAATCGTTGAAGAAATAAAGTAGAAGAGTTGTGCTTTTATACACTGAAAGAAATGATCTGATAATAGCTACTAAATGTATTTTGTTTTAGCATATTGATTCAATATTTTTTAAATATTATCAAACATAATAATAGTAATTAATAATTTAGTAATAATTTAAAAGATTTGCGTTTAGTTAATTTTGATTATATTAACCTAAATTGAAATTATTTTACTAAGTAATTAAATTTAATTGAAATTATTTCATCAAAGCTTTAATAATTGTAATTTAAGTTTGATTATTATTATTATTAGACTCTTTTTCGTTATACGAGAAAATGGCATTGAAAATATGTAAGTACCCTAGAACGTTTAATAGAATGTTACAATCTGCAAAATCCTTTTCCATAATTATTATTCAGAATGATCTCTCCGAGAGAACACTCGTCCCGTTACGAGAAAACGTCAGATTCAGCGTTGCGTAAAATGGATTTCCTTGAATAAGTACAGCGAGCCAGTAGAGACAATATTTCATTTCCTGGAATTTATTTAATTATTTTCTGGAATTCGATTAACATCCTCGGGTATCTTTGTGACCTTTTCGAATAGTTCGCGCGCGGATTCCTTCACACGTTTCTACTTTCAACAACGAATGATTATTTATGACTGTGAACGGTGAAGGAGACGTTTTCAAATGCGTAGACAATTTCAAAAGGATGTAGATAAATGAAACCGTAAAATTAAAGAAAATCTTAAGCACAAGTCCGCGCACGTCTCTGTTGGCTGGGACATTATGGTTTGCGTTTCATGATGAGAAAATACCGAAAGGTTGAAAATTACGTAAATGCTCATCCAAGCGAGAAATGAAGCGAATACCACTGACGTGTTGAATTACGTCTCGCTTTATGCGCTCATAATATGCAAAATTAACCGAGTATGAAAAATCCGACGAGTCTGATCAAATCGAAATGAATCCGCTCTAAAGCCTTTCTCAACTTTATTGCATACGATTGCATGGTCGTATTTGACATATTTTATTTGTACGTAAATGAATTCATCGCAAAAACAGTTTAACGTATGCCCTGGTTTCCAAAAAAAATTTCTATTTCTTTCTTGATGACTGCAAATTGAATAAAAAAAAGATTTCTTGTAATAAAATCACAGTAGTAATCTTTTGATAGAGAAAAAGAGTCAATAAAGACTCAAGTCTTTGTTACTGTAAACTGGGGAAAATATCAAATTGAAAGTGAAATCCAGTAACTCCTTTTGGATTGTGTTAATTTGCTAGTTTTTTACACGTTTATTTAAATCGTTACTCCTTTTCATCTAAATGAATAAACTTAATACGTACCGCAATTTCTTGGTCCCAGAAATCGGCTACGTTCACAGAAAAAGCAGCTTTGCAACTATAATATAATAAGATTCTTTAATATGATTGTGGTTCTTGCCCTTAGTTCTCCCTCATTAAGTCTAAATATCACTCATTTGCTACAACAATGATACAACTCAGAAAACAAAGTCTTCAAGAAAATGAATGTGAATCTTTTGAATTATGAAAATTTTGGAACATTAATCTTGAAATGGAATATTAATCTTAAAAATTAATTTTGAAACATTAATCTTAAAATGCAATACATTTATTTCTCTACAAATAGTGTAATAACTGTTTGTAAAGAGATAAAGTATGTTCTTTTAAAATGTTCTTTTTTTTTCCTTTATGTTTCTATTTTTTTTCTGCAATCAATTAAAAAAAATGACAATTTTTTTAGTTATGTCATTATTGTAGGTAGCAAATGAACGATAAAACCAATAAATGTATTTAAAAAAAATCTTACAACAGTTGAAAAGATGCTTTTTCCATTGAACGCAGTCATTGGTATTCACAATGTTTTTTTATTTTCGGGCTGCCTGTATTGTATCAAAAGTGAAGCGATTTAATCGGCCATCCACAACATCGATATCGAAAGAAAATAGAGAACGAGTATCGCGTTCCATGATATGCTACGTGAACGGCAGATAGCTTCGCTCCAGTTACAATATATCCCGAAGCTACGTTTTCCAACTTTCTACGTGACCCTTTGTATCGACGCGACGTGTGTGGATCCTGACGTGCACTTACACGCGCCCACATTCGAGGGCAATCCGTCGAATCCGATTCGCATCTCACGTGCATGCCATGCGCATGTCAAAAGTGGCCGATATCTACGGATCGCTGCTATTCCGGCACTAAAAGCACACTCAGTCACACCCCGATACTCTCGTTTAATTGCTTCGGCAAAGCCCTTACCTACCGAAAGCGCGAACTAAAATCATGGAAAAGAAGCAGCCAGGACACCCTCTCTTTTCTCTGTATCCCTCATCCTTGACATTCTGAATGCCTTTGAGGCATTCATTTTTTTCTGACAAATACGTTGAGAGAAAAATGTTTGATATTTGTAGCTGCAATTATATATTACTATAATAATGATTATTATTGCTGTAATATTAATAATAATTATTATATGTATAGTTCTAGCAACAAATGTATATAGTTGGCAACTTAAAATGACTATAATTGTAATTATGATAATCATAAAAATAATTGAAGTTACCACAAAAATTCAAATGACTATAAAATTATTAATTAACAATTTGAATTACAGTAATATGTAACTAATTACAAATATCAAACATTTTTCTCTCATTGTAGTAATCTGCGCAATAACGTTAAATAATACGCAACATTTCTTCACTTTACGCACTTCACTGATTGTGAATGGATATTATGTGAGATTCCACTTCGATGTTGCTGTTAAGACGCAACTTTACTTCTTCAATGATTAATCACTTTGCGGAGTCTCGATTGAATCGAATGGGATTGTAATAAACAGGATAAAAACTTTAGCAAAAGAAAAAAAAAGAGGAGAAAAAGAGAAAGAGACAGAGAGAGAGAGAGAGAGAGAGAGAGAGAGAAAGAGAGGAAGTGAGTAAACTGCAGATGGATGATTTATTATGCCGCAGTATCCCAGACTTCCGAGGACAATAGGTTAATATTTCGCAAAAAAAGAATAAGAATCGAGAGAAATGGGTTATACGTGTGAGGAATAGTCGATATTTCTTTCACAGGATCATTTCTCAGAGGCTTCGACGTAAGGGCATTAATCGCCCTGTCAGGATACTTGTCTCACATTGTAGTCCCTTCCCTCGCGCAAGACGGGCATTAACTACTTACTACGGTCGACTTCGCGACGTTATCAATATTGCAGCTTCCATTCCTTTAATTTCATAAAGTTCGCGCGCTATATATATATATAGCGTGTACGCGGAGCTATATCGAAGACTCTTTAAAACCGCATTATCGTTTTCTCTCGGTCCGCGAGCTCCGATCTTAATTCCCGGGATCCGCGGACTATCTCGTAGGCGCCGCTGAACTTTCGAACATCGGCCCTTTATTAACTTTCTCGCTTTTTACTCCTCCCTGTCTCTTATCCTCGACCGCGCGCGTTTGGTTCTTAACCATCGACAAACTTTAGCGAGCTGTTACCAAAAGTTGATTTTCACTCTCGCACTCGGGATACAGATAAAACTTAATCCGATTTAACATAGCAATAATGTGAACGTCAATTCTCTCAATATAGTCACTGTATTGAAATATTATCGGGGATCGTGAAAATGACATTATTAGGTTTATTTCAATCAGAAATGAAATGATTTATTTAACTGAAATTTGAGATAAGTTATAATATAAAGAGTATTATTATATATCTTTCGTATATATTTTTAGCTATAAATATACAATATATTTATAAGGCGACAAAAAATTTGGCTACAAAGTTTTTTTGTTTATTAAATCACATATATTTACAAAAAAAATCTGGAGTATGAATTATATATATCTTAAATACCAAAAATAATTATTCAAAATGACCACCTTCAGAGCTTTGATATAAACTTTAAGATACTTCGAGAATGCATCAACGATAGCCGCACATCTTTTTACGAATAAATTCTGCTAAATAGTCAATAAGGCCATTTTCAGTTTATCAACTGATGACAATCTTTTATAATATCTTAGTATTTAATAAAATGTAATGAAATAATTATAAAGTTTTTATTTTTTAAATATACTTTACTATATATATTTAGGTAGCAAGCTGATGTTATTTGTTGTCATGTTAACATCAAATTATCGGCAAATAAAATATTGCTGGATAACGATTTTTAATAAATACACAAAACTTTGAGACCAAACTTTTGTCATCCTGCATTATATTGCATAATAAGACGACAGTGTAAATGTCGAGTATTCTGTGAAATGGAAACTGTACGAAACTTGCAACCAATATAGCGGACCGTGTATGTCGACTTATGCGGAACATCGCGGATCAAATTTCCACAAGTTGAATCTAAAGAAAAGTTGTGACAGCTTTCGAGGCAGTTTCTGAATTAATTCGTCACAGCCGAACATCAGAAGAGCAACACGGATGTCCGCGAAGTAGCAATATGGCAGTACAGGTGGCCGATAAGTTTCCGAAAGCGTTATGGGTTGACCGGTCGCCCTTTTGAGGCCAGCTGCATGCTTGTTTTGGGAGTTCGCGTCTAAATAGTCGCCAGAACGCCGACAGTTTCGTAAACTGAAGTTAGACGATAACGGTCGTGGGCGACGACAAAGTGCGGATGTCGCAGAGAGTAAGTTTCATCGCTTGAGAAAGAACACGGAATGACCAGCCTCGTCTCCAAGTTGAATCAATCAAAGCGAGACTGACGTTCTCGCCGCATATATCCATGAAGCAAACAGGAGCAACCCCCCTGTGTTTTCCATTCCACTTGCTCTCGGCTTCGATTCGCTTGGATACTCATCGGAAAAACTTTAGGCATTCCGAATCGCGCAATTTCCTATGCAACCAAAGCGAAACGTCACTCACTGATCCTCTGTCTCCGTGAAAGGACCGAGGAGACCGAATCTTGTTCGAGATTTAGCCAGTCCGTTTCGATCGAGCGGAAAATGCATTTTCGAAAAGCTACGTTTGGATTGCAGGGATTGGAACTAGTATAATTCCGGAGAGTTCCATTTTGAATACCGCTACATGTTCGCGGAGAATGTATAAGGTTAAATCTGGCAAAAATAACGACTTCCTGTTTTTCGATATGATCCTTTATTATAATTCTAAATTTCCTCAAAAATCTAAAATCGTAACTCTTACTATACTAAACGAAATTCTTACTATATTTGATAAATAAATTAATATTATTTTACAGAATTTTTATAGAATTTGTGTTGTGTGTATTAATAAATAATACAAATCAAATAATAGCTGTTAAATAAATGTTATTTTTATTATTTGAATTTTTTATTATTTGAAATTTTATATCTAAAGTACTTGTAAAAACCGTTACTATTCGTGAAAGATTTATAGGTAAAAGTGAGTACGAAATATATTTTTTCTGTATAGTTTCTGTTTAAAGTTTAATTGCAACTTTTATCTCCAAAGTTTCAATAAAAAAGATTTATTTCACATTTTTTGTTATTCAAATCTTATATTTTATGAAAAAAATTAAGTAAAGTGTTATGTTATTAATCAATTTTAATAATACGCATTAGTAAAATGCATTGATGAAATATTAATTTTAATGAAAATTTTATAAAAACTTTATTAAGCGCGATAAAAAATTTTAAAATTGTTACGTTAAAGAAGATTAAAAAGTGTATTTTATTTTATTTTCTTTAATTTCGGAAATGTGCATTATTTGCATATAAAAAAAATTCTCTTTGTGAAGAAATATTTATTTTAATCGGAAAATATCTCTTCCTGTCTCTATAGGATTATTAAAAGACCGAAAAATATTTCTATTATACGCGTAACGTTTACAGATTCGTAAAACAAAATTTCATACAATTAAAATAGTAATAATCGTTGATATTCCATATAAATAATACTTCTTTCTTTTCTGTTAAATAATAACGTTATAGCTTGAGGAGAGAGATTGATTTTAATATACCTTGAATGGCGAATGGCAAAATTGCACGATCGCAGAATAAGTTTCGTCTGGGAGTCAAAAGTTGAAGAAAAATTGGATGCATGGGTTAAAAGAAAATGAATAAATGTCTCGATTCCTTCCTCAGTTTTCGCTCCGAAAAATACCTGAGGGAGCAATGAATGGAAGAACGTATCTACGATACGAGTGGATACCTTTCAAAAGGACTCATGGGAGAATGAAGCTTATTCGTCATCCTGTCTGCCGATAGGTCGTACCAACTATCACCATTGCGCCACCTAACACATCCTGGAGATCCTCCAGGGTGAATTCTTTCAATAACCAGAAAAAATATATATATTGTCATCCTTTGAAAGAAACAAATTTACTATGCATATGCTTGGAGCAATGAGTTCATAAATTAGGACAATAATATATCCATGTAACAAACAGCTGCATGTAACAACAGCCTGCTAATCTTCATCAAATATTTTTGTAAATATAATTTGCCTATAACGATTAGTGATTCTATTTCCCGATGTAAATATATTTGTTTTCGAAAATAAAAAGATTTTATTATTTCTAATAAATTATTAAAAGTCTTGAGTAATATTCTCAGCAAACACAAAGTTATATGCAATATACTTGTTAATTATAATTTCCCACTCAACAATATAATTATAATATAACACCTGTTATATTACACTTATATGAGTTATTTTTTATATTTGATTTTATTATTATTTTCTACTTGTTAATTAATATAATATTCATGGCTGAAGATAACCAAGAAAAATTAAAACATATCGCTATTGATTTTAAGAAGAAATTATCTATATATGTCATCCTTATATGTTCATTCATTTGACTTTCATTTGTTTCTTTTTATTGTTTAGCAAAAATGAGCAGGAATCATTAATTAGAATAAAAAGATATTTCACTACAAAAACGAAATAATAAAACATGCATCCACTTGGTCAAAGTACAAATAGAAACAGAATTGCAAATAATCAATCGCAATTATTTCTCGTCTCATTAATCCGTGATTTTTATTAAAATTTACCATTTCCAGGCAAAGGATAGATAAACGAAAAGTCGGAATAGATCGCAAAATGCCTCTTCAGAAAATAAATTGCTTGAATAATGGAAAAGAATCGCTTGAGCCGGGCTTACGCATTTCTCTGAACTCTTTCTCCTCTTTTCATCAAGACTTTTAGCGAACAAGACCAACAGAACTATCCTATCACTCGCACATAGCTAATTTCACTTGCACTCTCTCTTTTTTTCACAACTTTATGCAATAAAATTTTTTTCGAGTTTTCACCAACTTAAAAATTTATTTTAATCTTGTTGAAGACATTGACACATTCTAATTTCCTAAAAAAATTAACTTGTAATAAATATTACTCTGTGATAATATTTATTCGCAATAAGTTCTTGGCAGAAACTTTAAGATGTTTATTAGCATCATTAAATTGACAATCAAATTAATTTATGATATTTCAGTTTTAGTTTATGATTGCATTTTAAGTCCGACAATAATTAGGGTAGTTTATATAAATGGAAGATTTAAAATTTATGTATATGTAAGTAAGTAAATAGAGAAAAGTCAAATACGATCGAGATCTTGCCTAATATTTATATATAAATTTTGTATTTCACACACAATATTTAAATATTGTACTTCCAATATTTAAAATTTATATAAATTAAATAACATTACAATCCGAAGCGCCACTACTAAGTATTAAGATGTTGAACTAATATATAATATATATTATTCAAACGAATAAATTAACTTCAGAAATAATAATTACGTGTCGATATGGTTGTCGACATTAACGCAATTAATCTGAAATGTAATAATCCCCCCAAAAATTCCCCAAATTAATCTTAAAAAACTGTAATAAACTTATTGCGAAAAAATATTGCCTCGGCCGCTTATATAAATTAAATATTAGACATTATATATATATACGATCTAATCTCGACTGTATTTAATCCTTTTTTACTTATTTGAAATAAATGAAAAAGAAATATTATAAAGAAGTATTACCTTTATTTTAAAAAAAGAATAAAAGTTTTACATGCAAGAATTTGATTACTAATGTTTTACGTGTTTCCTACAACTAATCCTCAATTTAACACGTCACTCAATCTGTAACAAGATTTACACACACATGTAAAAAAGTTTTTTCTATTTATCCGTCAGCACCTCGAGAATCTCTCTTGTGCAGCTTCGTGCCTGAAGCATCCACAATGAAAACGAGACGGAAGTCACGCTAAGAATCCGTCACGACTTGCGAGAGAAAAAAAGCAGAGGCACAACTATGGCAAAGCCTGGAGAATAAGAAAGTCGAGAAGGAATCCTAAGACGTTCAGTTTATCACGTTGCCAGTTTAACAAAGCATTCTCGTTTAACGGAGATAACGTTCACCGCGCAGAAAAGAAATCGGAATTCGTGCGACAACTTGGCTCCTAACAAGAATGACTCTTCCGTGCCAAAGAATCTAGCAAATTTCAATTTTTATCGTTTTTTTATTTTTAGTTTTATGAGGTTGTTATATAGATACTGTTTTTATATTCGTAAAACGCACATGTATTTAAAAAAATTATGTTTTTATCTTTTTTGTTATCTATCATTAATTTTATTTATAATGATTTGATTATAATTATGCGCAATCTGATTTTAATACAATCATCAATCATCGCACACAGAAATATAAGCTCTTAACTTCAATCTCGGTGATATATTCAGCTTCTTTTCGAAAAATGATTTTCGAAAAATTTTTTTTCAAAACTTCTATTTATTTTATTACTTATAACTTTTTTCACTAATAAAGATGATTTCGTGATATTATTGTGCATGAGAATAAAGAAAAATTTAAGATTTTAAATGAAAACTATGCAATAATTGAATAAACGTAATATTAAAATATAAATTAGGATAAGAAAAACTGTTATATTTAAGATATAAAAAATAAAAAATAAATGTAGATGTGTGTGTAGGTTTAAGTAATAGAGTAACATTTACGGTAGCTGCCAAAAGTTTCCGACCAATGAGTAATTTTAGTATATTACTCAGATAAAGAATTTTGACAAATAAAAATTTAATATAGTGTATAATATATTTAATAATATCTAAAATATCATAATTTTTAAGTAAATAACAAGAATTGTATTAACTTATAATATATTATTAACTTATAGCAAGAATTTTATTAACTTATAATATAATTGAAAAATAGATTGACAAAAATTATCATAAAAATATCCTAAAATTTTTGACTATTATAGCTAATGTATTTTAGTTAGCTATTAATTAAAAGATATGAATGGATGTGTATTGTTTAAAAAATTATAAATCAAGTCCCTTTATTGAGCTGTAATAAAATTCTTTTATTTAAAAGTTATAAGCAATCAAAAGTTGAGTATGTCAATGTGTTGCCCATGACAAAATGACAAAATGGTATTGTATATAGATAGTATTAGGTGTAATCTGTATCACGCGTAGACGAGATACAGATTACTAAAGCCATCTATTGGAAAAATAATGGATTTCTTTTTACTACACCTAATATATGGCATTAAAGGGTTAATTTTTCTATTATAAAGACTTAATACAAATTTTATTTTACCCATTTTGTTGGTTGTTTTGAAAATGTTTTGTTAGCTTTAAAATATTGCGTCATGTTCCATGAGTAATACGACTTGCGAAATATCGCTACATAAATCTCAGATACAATTGCTGTCTTTTAAACATATTGATTGGCGACTGCAGCGCTAGGAAATCCGACTTTTCGATTTATTCTATGGGCCACTGCCTCTCGCATTGGCATTCTTCTCGAGAAGAGAGCAGCTTCGAAAGTATTCGTTCTGAAACTCAATCCGTGCAATAAGTGTCACTGACCTAACGTGCGCGCACTATAAAACTAGTCCTTCCTTTCCACTACTAACGCCAAATTTAATTCTAAAAGCAATCCGACAGATACTGTAACAAACTTTCGGTTCGTCCTACTTTAATTTTAAGAAAGCAATAACAATGAACAAGAGGTACTCTTTCTTCCAATGGTTCGTTCGAAAAATTTATCACAGCCATAATCATAAATTTGCGAAAAGAAAATTTTATAAGGAGAAAATTTATAAGGAGAACTGTGTGATAATATATACATTAAATCATCCTCGAGCGGATCCCGCGAATCTCTGTGAGTCTATGTAATCCGGATTAGCGTTTAGTTCATCGCAAGAATATTCAAAAGATGTACCAGAAGACATAACTTTCAATGTTAACGCGAAGTCCGAGAGATTTTTCATAGTACTTTAATCCGCGGTGCCTCGATGCCATTATCGTGAAAGCGGGCGTGTCCACGAGTATCGAAACTATTTAACGTTGCACCCGTGAAACTATCCAGAGTGTCGTGTTGGAGATGAATCGACTTGGGATGATGGTGGACCTCTCTCATGTCTCGGTGCCCACGATGCTGGCAGCTATGACGACGTCGAGGGCGCCAGTGATTTTCAGTCACAGCAGCGCTCACGCTCTTTGCAACTCCTCGCGAAATGTGCCTGACCACGCGCTGCGACTTTTGGTAAGTTCGGTAACGAAACAGAAAATAACAAACGCTATAATATATTCACTGAAAGTAATCTTATATAACGCGATGATTGCACAGAAAGAACGATTTTACTAAAATTTTACAAAAATAATGATCAATTTAATACTGGCCAATCAACACTGAAAAACAGTAATTAATTATTTATTGTAAGTATTAAAAACAATGTTATTTAGTGTTTTTATCATCCTAAATAAATAATTAATATCTTTCAGTAATAAATTGACCAGTATTAATTCTTTGCACTCGACGCATTTTTCATTAGGAGGAATCAATAACTTGAGGCTGTTTTGATAGAATTTGATGAATTTCTTATAGCTGTGACATCAAATGAAACATAAATTAATTATAAAACTATTATATTTTTATGTTTCGCCCAAATTAAACATAAACAGTCATTATTGCCCAAATTAAACGTAACAGTCATTGTCGCCTCTCACTCACCACTAGAATTGCATGAAACCAATTGAAAGTTGCCATTCGAATATAAAGGGTTAAATTGCATTAGATTAATTCTATAAATAAGTATCTATAAGGAAGGTTTCTAAAAATTTAACTAGATATAAATCTGAAAATAATTTTGCTAAACTATTATAATAATTATATAAGATGCTTAAGCTGAAATGTCAAAATTTTTTTACAGCATTTATTGCTCATCGTGAGCTTCCTATATAAATATCTTGATGGTTTTAAATAAAAATTATTTTCAAATCTGCACCTAGCTAAATTTTTTAATATTTCAAGAAAATTATTTTTTCTATAGAAATTATTAGGTGTTGGAATTAATTCGTAGCGTTTTACAAGTGATGGGAAGTACTTTCATTAATGTATTTTTTAATGCTCATGTGAAATAAATAACATTCTTTCATTAAAAACGCTACGAATTAATTCCAACACCTAATATAATCGCTTTATGATTATATAAACTCTAAATCTTATAAATTATATTAATATAAGAGACAGATATATAATTATGATTTTATATTAAGTATATTATAATTGTTTATTCTCCGTTCAAATAAATAAATAACGTTTTTATGTTTTACTTAATTCAACGATTACTTTAAGAGGAATACAAATATTTTGTTTACAGGCGCAGACCGGTGGTATAGTTATGGTATCCTTCTACCCCCATTTTATCAGCTGTGGCGAAAAATCGACGCTTGAGGATGTAGCAGGTAAGCATTTACTGCGATTAGCATTGTTTCATTTTGATCATTAACAGCAATCACGAAACTTATATCCGTAAAAAGGGATATCATCCGTATCTACTTGTTTGTCACTCGTAATGTATTAAATAAAATTTCGTGAAATTCATTCAATTGCAAACACTATACGTGCTTATATGGACTTAAAGCTCGATATTTGTTTATCGAAGTACGCTGTTATCTCGAATTTTTTAAACAACACAATGTACACGTAATGCAATTCAATATCTGATAAATTCAACCATTTTCTGTATTTACCTATATTTTACCATATTCTTTCCGGAATGAAAAATAAATATGACATTGATTAAAATAACTTTTTCACCGATATAACAACATTCGGCATGCATAAAAGGAATGATTTTTATTAAAGAATCTATAAAAAGTTAGGTGTATGTGTAGATAGATACAGATTTAAAAATAATTTTGTTGGACTGTCAAAATAATTATGTACACTGGAAAAAAAATGCTATTGATTCAATTAAAGTATACTACGGGTTGTCACTAACATAAGTGATTAATTCATATATATTTTTATTGACATAAAGGCATAAATTATTATTTTAATAATCAAGCTTTTATGTCAATAAAAATATACATGAATTAATTATTTTTAGTTAGTCAGCCAGTAATATAGACTTTAATTGAATCAACATTTTTTTCGCAGTGAAGAAAACTCAAGCATGATTAGCAATGCTGTAAACAATTTTAATATTGTAACAATCGGTTTGAGCGTCCTACATAATTATTTTAACAGTTCAATAAAATTTTTTGTAGCTAAATTCTTAGATACTTTAGCAAAAACATTCTCTTCATGTGCTTTTACTTTTTGTGGCTTTAATCACGATGATCGTTTAATTAGATCATTTAATTATTATAGAATCACGAAATACATTCCTTTTTTTTTTTTTTTTTTTTTTGATTGATGGAACTACTTTACAGCAAATTAAAGATGTAATATGACTAATAAATGTACTACTACAGTCGTACATTTTTGCTGAAAAATGACATTACCGACTTAACCTTGACGTTATTTCATCTCTTCTGTTCATTTCTATCAATGTAGATTAACTTTAATCTTGGATTAATTTACTTTTTATCTTTCTTCAGTTTTAAGAATGAGAAAAAGATAAAAAGTAAATTAAACCGAGATTAGAGTTAATCTATATTGGTAGAAATGGACATAATTAGAGAATCTCTAATCTTCTCCACACTTCTAACATAAGATAACTAATTAAGAGAGAAATAAAAATCGCGTTCAATTAGCTCGTTCTGTTTGTTACTAAAGTGTTTGTCGTGATTATAAAGCCACAGCTTTCAACGTCGCTGTTGTAAAGGGAACATCCGAAGCGTTTGTCTGCTGAAGCGTGTAAATGAGTTTTCGCGTTAGGTGCCAATTCTCGCGGGTTGTTATCATATTTGCATTATTACAGGACGGCTCAAAGTTCCGAAGATATTAACATTTCATACCGTACCGGTAATATAAATGGTTATGTGTGTGCGTTATACAATTAGATATGTACGAATCATGGGAATGGGATTAATTAGTCTAGCACGTAGCTTCGAGAAACTCTATTTGGAATTAAATTGAAACTTGAAATATGTAACATTTCTTTGCTAATTAATTAAGTTGCATTCTTTTATAACATTTCTTATTTACAATGCGAACTAATTTGAGAGAGAGAATTATTAAATATAAATATATTAAAATAAAAATAAAATTGTGCACAGGGTGATATTTTCCATAGCATTTAATATAATGTAGTATATCACACTTTATAAAGTTAACCGTATATCTTTCCGTAACGAGCGAGATCGATCGTGAAACCAAAGCTATCCTGTGTGGGGCGAAATCCGTGAAACCCGTAATCTAAAGTTCACACTTTCCACGGCCAAACCGCGGTTCAGAGTGCATCCTGTGAAAATCGAGTGTTTCTGCAGGCAAACATGACAAAAAAGCGAAACGTCCGTGTCGTGGAAGCAGCCAATTCCGTTTGTGGTATTGCCAAGCGGTGACAGTTTTTTGTAGACGCGAATGTGAATTCTGATCTGAAAAGGGCGAATCATTTCTCACTTTCTTTTCCGTGGAATTTCGCGGTAGAAGAATTACGCATAACAATTATTCGTAATTCATAATCCCCGTGTAGATAATAAATGCGAGATAATAAGTTCTTTAATTTCGCCCACTTTTTATTCGCTAATCTCTCTGAAATCTCTCGTGTAAAATTGGTCTCGATTCAGTACCCTAGAAAATTTGTAGTTTTCCTAGGATCGTAATAATCTTTATGTTCCCATTACCCGGTGTTTTCACATATACTCTTTACAAAAATAAGCGGATAGTAATATTGCACTGTGATATATAATAAATACATATCGGATTACGATTGTAAATTTCACGATATTGTATATATGAATTGAATGCTATCACTGATATTACATGAATTGTTACCTCAATTCTTAATAAGTGTCGGTATCTTTACATTGCAGATTTTATATATGATAAAAAAGCTGCAAAATAATAATATGTATAACAACATTGATACTTTTACATAGTTTTACTATTACATCGTTAAGAGTTACAAAATAAGAGTTTGCTATGTGTTACATGGGATTGTGGAGTTGGATGTTTTAGTCCTCATTCTAAAAATTCCATACTCGATTGAAGGTTCATCTTGTAAAGAAAATTTTTCACAGGGTATAAAAAGGAAAAAACTAGTAAATGTAATGCTATTAATGTCAAATCATTGATAATACTTTTAAGACTTCCATGTTTTTTTCAAGTAAAAATTCAAGCAGCTTCAAAGCAGCTACGCGGTTTATTTTATAAGGAAAGTCCTCTAAAGCGTGTAACAAAGCACACAAAAACACTAAATGTAATGTTATTATTGTCAATAAATTATTGATAATACTTTTGAAGCTTCTGTGGATGCCTTTTTAAGAGAAAAGAGCCTTAAAGCAGCTATGCGGTTTGTTAATTCCATTAATTTCAGAGCAAGAAACAATCTGATATAGTATAATCATTTTCACAAAACATGGGCATTTAACAATATATCAAGACACAGAGATAATGTCAAATTATATAATATACAATACATATATTATTAATGCGCACTCACAGTAATTTTTTTTGTAAAATAACAAATATTCAATTGATGACATCCACTAAATTTAATAATACACTGACATCTAAGTAGACACAGAATCATAATTAAGTCATAATGATATTATATGTTCATCATTTGATACTTAAAAATGAACTTATAAATTATTTAGACAATTAAGATTGTGTCTTTATAATATTATTATGATTATGTTCTACTTGGGTAATATGGAAAAATCTTAAGTGATCACTTTTTAGTTCACTTCTTACAATCCATATCGCATTGATTCGACAAAAATAAAGATACCACTTCATACGCACTCTATCACTTCTTAGCAACACGTCCAGTATTATTATATTTCAATGTATTGAGAGAAATGTTTGAAATAAATAACTATTATTTTGTTGATATGTGAATTACGAAAAAACTTTTTTATTTTTAAATTAAAAAATTGTTATGATAACTAAATTTTGGTTAGAATGATGTTAGAATTAAATTAAAAAATTTTAATTGGAAAACAACACAATTTTTAAATAAAAAAAAAGTTCCTGTAATTCCAACAAAATAAAAGTTATTTATACTAAACATTTCTATCAATATGGGAATACTTTACAATTATTAATCAGCAATTCGCATACATCAGCGATCGCAACAATAAAATGTTATTCAAAATGCAGTACATTTGCGTCTCAAATATCGTGCAACAAAAAGAAAGAGCAAATGATAATTGCTGATCCGGACGGCCGCACATCGGACGTAGCATAATCAGACGTAACCGGGTGCCTGAATAATCGCTTCCTTCCGCAGGCAGCATCTCTAATTGCTTTACATCGACGGCCACCGAGCCGCGGAGAAAATTATGTCCGCCGAGGGAGAGAGCGGGGAAGAAAATTATTTGTGCGGAACGGGAAGTGCGTTAGACAGCGGACTCGCAATGATAATTTCGCGAATTGTAATGCATTTCTCTCTCCCATGTGGCCATTGGCACCAATATTACACTAATGATTGATTCGAGCGCTCTCGCCACACTCGCCCTTTTCCCTCATCCTATCTTGTTTCCCTTTCTAGCTGGATCCCATGATGATCACCGCATCACAGGCGCGACAATCGCTCCCGGTTAATAATAACAGCTGGCGAGTCGTGCTATCGCAGCTCGCAATTCCCCATATTACGTTTGTCGAATAATTCCTTCTTTGTTTACCGTTTGAATGCAATTTTCTCGATTTGAGCTCACTGCTAATGAAACTGCGACCGAAAAGCATTCCATCTCCGACGATGGATACGTATATATCACATATATTACGGAAGTTATTTTCGACCCGTAGCAATGTGCTATTTAAATCTTTTGTAATTCGTATCACACATTTTTAAATTACATTTTTAAATTACATTCAACAGGCTTCATAGATTTGACATATTCTCATTTTTTTACACGAAAAAAAAAACGATTTTACTGAAAGTTCTGAAATTTTACTGGATGCGGATCTAAAAATAAGTTTGTTAGCTCATCAAAATAATTATGTCAAAAACACTAAAAAATGATGAGCAATACTGCGAAAAGTGTTGATATTCTAACAACCAATTTCCAAAATTATTTTCAGATTTATATCCAACAAAATTGTAGATCTTTCAGCACAATTGTTTTTTCAATTGATTGGAAAAACAATTATAAAATTTGAATTACAATAGAATTGATTTTCCTCGCGTCAGTGTTTTGTCACGCATTCCATTAGAATACATCTCGTTTTAGGAATATACTCGCCATTTTATGCAACATCGTTTCTTCATTCTCACTTTGTAGGACTTTGTATATTCTGCGACGTGTTCCGCACATGAAGCATTAAAATGCACTGCATCCCAAGAGACATTCGCACGTTATTCTGCCCAAACAAACGTCAACCGCGCTGTTTACGTCGTACATGCAAATCGAAAGATCTCGCAGCAGCCTGCTAATGGTACAACCGTCACGACGCATGCAATGCAAATGCAACTTCCTTCGTTTATAGTAACATGCAGCAGTCATGCGACAAAATTGCTCGCGTCCTTTTCAACGGAAACACTTCGCAAGATCTCTCTGCACGAATCTTCCATCTTTTTAGGAGAATTCCATTGAATTGCAATTAATATCGTGATACAGATAATTTTCCAATTTTAATAAATATAGGAGGAATTTTTATGAAATTATGCAATCTATAATAGAAATTATAAACTCTGGTTAAAGTCAGAATTTCCGCTCAGCGAGGCTAGGCTATCCGCTCATCTCCTTATTCATCATATAACGTGATTTTCTAACCATGCTGGTAACGACGTGCCCCGTTGAATCGTGATCAATTCTGAAAGACCGCACCGAGCCGGTCGACACATAATTTACGATATAATGGAGATGTAACGCGGGTGCAACGCAGCGCAAACGCGAAAATCGAAATTTGTGACGTTTCTGATATGTTCTGCATCACGCGGCAACTCGTGCCCGAACAAAATTGCGGTGCAATGAGGCGCGTCGTTATTCTACAGTCTGATCGGCTATGAATTATGTCATTTATCCGATCGATTATGCATGTCATGTCTGCGTGACTGACATACCGTTATCCATTATGTATACAAAGCTTTGTAAATGCATTAACGTTTATTAGATATATTACAGTATTTTTTTTTATTGATTTTTGAACGCTAATGTACATTGTTACAATATTATTAGTAGAAGGAAATAGCTAACAATGATCAGTAACTAATGATTTGCCGATGCGTATAATAATAACAATAATAATAATAATAATACTTTTAAGGTTTTATAGATAGATTCTGTACAGATTCGAAGTTATGCAGGTTATCTCCAGATCAATTATTAGAATGCCAATGTTTCGTAAACCTTGTAGTTCACTTCATCAGGACGAGGAGCAGCTTGATAGTAATAGCCAATATCTGTTCCTCGTCTTGATGAAGTGAACTGCAGTTTTCATGAAACATCGGCATTCTAATAATGGTCACGGAGATAACCCGCGAAACGCATAATTTCTATAATAGATAATAATCGTAATAATAATAATAATAACAGTATGGTATACAGTGACAAAAAGATTTGGCTACAAACTTTTGTGTTTATCAAATTATTAATTAATAATGTTTATTTAAAAAAATCAAACTCTGTTGTTAAATATCAAATATCTTGTTATTAAATATCAAAAATAATAATTAACATTTTCAAAATAACCACCTTTAGCTTTGATACAGACTTAAAATACTTCAAAAACACATCAACGATGGTCATGTATCTTTTCATGAATAAATTTTTTCAGACAACCAATAGAGCGATCTTTGATTCATCATACGATGAACATTTTTTTTGGTGCGATATCTTTTTGGTATTTAATATAACTAACACAGATTTTGTTTTTTAAAATATATGTTACTTGTATTCGAGTAGAGTCCAATCGAAACTTCTGTCGAAATACTCATTATGTATCAATTTCGACTGAAACCATATAGCTCTTCTTCATAATTAATTTTAATATGTGTAATTATTGTATTTTAATAATTAAATTTTGATGTTTATGAAGAAGAAGTATTATATTCTTTGGCAAAAATTAACACATAATCGAAATTTCGGTTTTCGATTTTGCCCGAAATTTAATTATTGTTTCAATAAATTATGATATTTATGAAAAAATATGTGATATATGGGCATGTCTATACATATGACCTTTATAGAATTCTTTTTTTTTTAATTTCGGTTACGATTGAAATTGACATACATGTAGAGAGTTTTCGATTCAGTTTCGATTCAGTTTAGGCAAAAGTTTCGGTCAGACTCTGTCAAGTAGTTTGACGTCTCTCAAAATGATGATAAACAACATTTGTTTGCTACTTAGATAATGATTTTAATAAATACACAAAACTTTGTTACACAAACTTTTTTGTCACTCCGTATAAGTATAATAATATTATAATATATATACATATAATACATATAATAATTATTATTATTATATTCTATAAAGAATATTCACAGAAAAAAATCACGTTCTCACGTAAAAATTATTGATGATGTTGTATACTAAACAATATAAAATTAATCCTTTGTGGATTTGCAACCCCATTTTATGTTATCCCTTTTACATTATAAATAATGCAATTTATGAAACAAATTTTTGAAACGGTCTATGGAGCAATTTTCGAAAATGTTTTATTCGACTCTACGGCCAGAAATAAAAAAAAATCAAAACAGTGAATTCAATGTATATTCGATCAGAATTTTTTAAAAATAATTTGATTATCATAAAATTCAGTTTTAGGGAGTTTTTAATTGCTAGTACATCGAGTTACGAGTTTCGTTTTATTTGAAGTTCAGTACGTAAACAGTTGAGTAGTGTACTGATTTCCAAACTGATTTTTAAACTCTGATTATGAATCCTGTGACACTAGATCCCCCTTTATAGAGGTTAGTGTCCGTTTGAAATTCGATATTTTCAAGCCACATTCAAGCTGAGAGATATCAAGAACCTCTTAAAACTGAGTTTTCACAATAGATTCAGATATTTTTTTAAATTTAAACCGAGTTTTCACGATATATATATATATATATATATATACACATATCAGATTGTTTTTTCAAATTTAAATATTTTGAAATCAGTATTCTAAAATTCGAATTCAACTACTCCGACAACTTTTATAAAGCAAGGATTTCCATAAGTTATCTTGTTAGAAAGTTCCGATCTTCAAAAGATTAATTGCATCGACATCGAGCTATATCAGATTATTTAATTAAATTGAGAATACATAAGATAAATATGGAAATAATTTTTTAATCGATTCGTTTAATATGAAATAATCCTCTTACTTTTAAAATACTTATCATTTAAAATGTATTAAATATTGCACCCTTTGATAATTCATGACGTAATAAGTGATTCAATTTATTGAGAAGAGAAACACGTTCATAATTTTGATGAGTATATGAAATTGTCTTTTGAATTTTATACGTCTCTGTAGAGTGTAAATTATATCCGCGATATATTATGTTACCGAGGTGTAAATTATATCCGCGCGCGAGTGCAACCGTTTCCGAGTTAACAATAACATCCATCTGACGGATATGCAAATTTTCATTGTTTATGCGTACGTTCATGATCTCATTGTACATGTTCAAATTATTATTCGATTTTATCCATCTTTAGCGCGAGAGGAAACACTTTGAAATTTGCTAGTTACGAGAGAATTGCATTTACAAATGCGATTGGCAGCAATAAACACACTGAGAGCAAAGTGTTTGATATATTTGTATTATAATTATAATGCATAATAAAATAAGTATAGTTAAACACTCCATCTTTATAGTAAATATAATGCTATGAAGTTATAATGCTATAATGTTAACAATAATTATATTCATGATTCTATAAATCTATAATGTACAACGTAATTATCGGCCTTTTTTACAAATATATATTATTTATCTATATAAAAATAATCTTTCAATTTTTTAATCTTCTTGAGTCTGACAAAGATTTTCTTCTGAAGGCTATTCCAATTTTTCTTCAAGTTTTTTTATTGTCCAGGACGTTCTTCATCTTGGAGATTGAAATTGCTATCCCAAAACTTTTGAAACTACTTTTTATATGTACTATAAGACATTTTCTCTAAGGCCGAGCAAATCATTTCCTTAGTCTCTTTGGCATTTTTCTTTAATTGAAATGCAAAAAGAAGTATATCAGCAGCATCAACTCTATTACATATCGTTTTAAAGCTGAAGGATGGAGCTTTAAAATGACTATATAGTGAAAAAAAATTTAAATTTAAATAAATAGTCGCACGATTAAATGTAGGGATCGAGAATTAAATTGTACATTTAATATTATGTATACCAGAAAGATATAATTGTTCTTATAAACTAATTTATAATCCTTTCGAAAACCGTATATTCTTTTTGATATATAAAATTATAAATAACGTTTCTTCATAAAAATAAAGCAGTAATAGTATTAATAATTATAAAGATGGAACTTTTAGCCATAATTATTTTATTATTCAATTATAGTTACAAATACCAAATACTTTTCTCTCAGTGTAAAATCATAATTCGTTTACATCCCGATTCGATCATCCCGATATCTCCACTGAAGATTAACGCGCCTTTGTGAATCCTTTTCCTTTGAGTTTTTGCGATTTGACTGCGCTAATTGCAAATTAATTTACAGTCTCTTTCGACTTTAAATATAAAGATAAATCCACCCGACGGACAGATTGCTTTTAACGATAAGTTATTTAATTTATGAGTACAATATTTCCTTCTAATTAAAAGCAAGAATTAATTATGCACATTGTACAATATTGGATTAGCAATTGTGACTAACTAGGCAACCAGGATGGCAAACGCAGCTGCAACGGACATACGATATTATACATCAAACATGTGCAGAAAAAATAAACATACGTTGCTGGGTAACAATGGAAATAAAGGAAACACATAATGTAAGTGTAGGTAATTTTCTTTGCTGCGCTCGAGAGTAATAACTTGCGGTGTTATTAGTCGCAGAAAGAAAAATCGCGCTGCACTCACAGCCAAGTTCACAAACAATTCGCGGTTAGGGAAATGTAATTCTCCTTGTTACACGATAAATGAGCTACACGTTCCGTGTATCTCGGTGACGTTAAGGGCATGCAGCGGGCATTACTACGATTACCTAATACATGCAATTTTCGTGATATGTTACAGCGCACATCAATCACGTGCGGAAGATAGCCGGAGTGGATCACGTCGGCATCGGGGCTGGATACGACGGGATCAATTTGTAAGTGTGACATATTTGTAATGGCGCGAATACAATTGTATGTCAACTATGTACAAACACGTGGCAGATATGTGTATAGGAGAAAATATTCCAACGAATATCATAATTAAAGTTGGAGTAGCACAATTTGTTGGAGTAGCACAATTTTTTAAGTAGATAGATGGATGACTACAGCACCTCAAGCATAATTTTTTCTAACATCTTGTTCTAAAAAAGAAAAATCAAAGATATGGCCGAGATTCCCAGAAGTTTTATTATTTTTACATTCCTCTGTTAAAGGATATAACTGCACTAAAAGAAAAATTTGATATTTGCAACTATAATTATTGTTATCATTATGATTATTACTGCTATAGATAATATTAAGTCACTTGTATATAATTGACAAAAATGATGAATTAGTTAAATTACAGTAATTGCAAACATTTTTATGGTTATAATAATTATAATTATTTTTAGTTGCTATACTATATTTTGTTAGTAGAACTACAATCGTTATTTTATTACTAATATTATAACAGTAATAATCATAATTAATAAATCATAAATAATGATAACATGTAATTATAATCGCAAAATTGTTCTCTCAGTGTGAGGATTTAATAATTTATAATATGTAATATATTTATATACGTAATATATACTAATAAAAAATATAACTATAAAATTGAAATTTTTGGGGGTTGTTCTGAGAACCTATCAACACTTGAATATCTTTAAACCATCTATCTACTAAGGTTAAATGATCGGCAATAATCAACTATTTTGACAATAGAAACTACTTTAATTTTAAGCAACGGTAGCTTCATTCGCATTAACGATATACGACTTTCCTACCAAGAGAAAACAATGCAAATTCGTAAGCGCGTACTAGTTCCGTCGAACTGATTGCGAAACTAGTACATGCAAACGTAGAGAAGTTTTCGGTTGTACCATTGTATGTAGGACGGGCTGTAGATCAATACGTACAGAGCTACCGATCACTTGCGGCACTCAGAGACAGTTGAAGTCGCTTTCCAGAATTTATGAGAACCGATTACGAGTTCGATTCCGGATGACCATCAAAATGTTCAGTTCAATACATCTCGCTTATAACCCGAGAGTAAGATTGAAACGGAAGGAAAATAATGTACGACGGAGATCGTTTAGTCGAAGCGACTTCATGAATATCATTTAAAGCCCATAAATTCTCCACGAGGGAGTCTATCACACCGATGCATTTTTAAAGAATTCCATACATAAAATCGTTCTCGTGAAATATCGGATAATACTCGTATACTAATAGCCGTTTGTTTAAAAAAAAACGCTCAATATTATTATATTTTATTCCATTATCCCTGTCTTTGTTGTGCTTTTCACGCAATTTCTTCAACGCGTGCGGAAAAGACGCCCGGAGTTTCTTCTTTGCCGCGATAACTCGAAATACAGAATCTGCTGGACGTGGGAATCGGATAAAAACACATGAACGTCGGCCCCTTTTGTTAAAAATGCTGACTCTTTGAGAATTGCGAAAATTGCGACTCCTAGCATTAAGCTTGGTGAAAAAAATCAACAGAGCATAAAAGAGAAAGAGAGGGAAAAGGACTGAAACAGAGATAGAAAAAGAAATAGATAGAAACAGTTCTAACCGCAAGTAAATTTAAGATAGAGAAGGTAACTAAAAAGTTGTTGAGTTTTTCTGCATGAAAAACACAGGTGGTCGCGTCTTGTGTATGTGATACAGGATTGAAAAACAGTATGAATGCACTGAAGCGTGATTTGCAGACCAAACGATAAAGAAGCAAAACGACGTAAAATGCGCCGCGCTGATCGAACCGTCGCGATATACCTACGGTTTTTCTGTATTTTTGTCCAGTGTGACAATATCGAATGCAGGGAAACAAGGAAAATAAACATGAAAACAGATATTATATGTCGATACTGCAAATAATTAATGATTATAGTGTTTTTACTTTCTTCGGGAAAATGATAAATTCAAGTTTAAGAACTAAATAAATATCTAAAGTTTAAAAAATAATTAAATGTAAGATTCTTGATAAAACATAGATATAAAACATGTAAACGAAAAATGAGTCTCTGATTATGAATACTCGTATATGTATATGTAACTATCGAACGCGAGCTTTCATTTATATTTCACGGATAAATAAAGTTAGCTACAAAACAAGCGAACGAAGATTAATAAATAAACATATAGGTTATTAAATAGTGAAGTGTTGAAATCGTATACATAGAATTTTATTTTATTTTATACATTATTTTCAGTATTTTTTCTCTGTAGAAATATTTAATTATCGTGGCTTCAAAATAAAAACAGAAATACGATATCGTTTCGAATTTTAAATCAACAAAATTTCACATAAATACCTGAATTTCCAATATTATCGATGAATTTTTCGGATGCGAAAATATTTTTAAAAAATAATGTGGAGATAAAGTAATTGTAATTAATCGTATTCACCTAAAATGTTGAGAAAATTCTATTCACTAATTTTTATTAAATTTGTTACGTTTTATCGTATTTTGATTCGGAAGAAAAAAATACAAAAATTTTAATATTTTCAATTTTTTTAAATTTTCAATTGATGTTGTACTACTATTTAAAACTTGTCAACTTTAACTGCGAAACAATCAATATGTTCCATTTTGTTTCGTTTTAAATTCCATTTTTATTGGTTGGCAAGAACGTCGAGCAAATCAAAACTTTATTAAAGTGGTTTCGCATCCAATTATGGCAAATAAAAATTGATAACGTGATGACATATCACGTAATGAAGCGATAAATAATTATTTTCAATAATTATTTGCAATAATTATTTTCCTGCCTATTCTTAAACATGTCACAGTTTCGTCACGAAGTCTAAGATTGCTGAATATGCTACGATGGTTTAGAGAAAAACGCGAATGACAAGAATGCACTTTGGTGGTGTTATACGAACAAAGAAAGAAATGTCCCACTGGAATGAAAACAATGCTTCTTTTCTCTGCACCCAGCTTCCAGCTTCTTCCGTTACGAAAGAAAAGAGATTCTAATATTTGCCACGAATATTCAAGGCTTAAAGTTACACCACCTATGTTAGAAAAAAATCTAAAACAGCTAGCAAACCTCTAACATATTTGCGTTTAGTTAGAGAGTACAACGAAAAACAGCAAAGATATTGCAGAAATTCGAAAAGAAAGAGAAAAACATCAGTCTGTTATTCACATACATACTATTTTCCTTTTTTTAAACCTTTCGCAATGAATATTGGAAATGGCATCTAATAACTTTTTCATAAATATATAAAAAGTAAACAATCGATCAAATTTTTTAAAAAGACAAGACGCATTTTATCCGCAGGGAGACTTTTATCCGAATTCACAGCGAATTCACCGCAAATAAATTCAATAACGTGTTTTTATTACTGATAAAAACCGTTTTCTTGCCAAGTATATTTAATTTTGAAGATATAACTGTGTTATTTCCGTATCAGAGGGATCACGTACGACGAATCGTACGATGAAGTATTTTCAACTATATTCCTGGTTAAAATTTTAACGTGTTAATCGCAATAACCAATATTAGTAAAAAACGAAGAAGAATTACTATAAATTATTTTTCTAAAAAATTCATTTGCCGATCTAACAGAATTTGCATAAATTTTCATAATTTCTTATTGCGAATATTTTCTTATGCATGCGGCCATAATCGTATAAAAAATTAAGATATTTGCATTTTTCGAAACAAAAAAACTTTTAAAATTAAATATGTTTTAAAAATCTTCAAGAATATACAATGTATTTTAAAATCTACGATTCAAAATATTGTAGCAAGAAGATTCTTAAAAAATTAAAAAGTAAAAAAATTATTTGTAATTTTAAACAGTAGTTTATAAATGTTCAATAGCTAATTACAAATTACGTTTAGACGACTACCTGCCCATGAATTGCACGTGCGATAGTATTAGTGTGTGCATTGAAATGCAAATATGTTAGAAGTTTGGTAGCTGTTTTATATTTTTTTTCTAACACGAAACGCTGAAATACGCTCACTAATATTCACAGGTGACTGTTTAAACATAGCCTGTAATTCGCCATATTTATATTCCTTAAAAACTACCACTTAAAATAAAAAATTGCAAACTTTGTTTTGTAAATTTACAAAATTTACAAACTTTTTTACTTAAACAGAGTATCTTTTAGTACACCGTAATGTGAATACAAATAGGAAATAAAAGTCCTAAACGATTAAAATGGATCTTTAATGCTTATAAATAATTTGGTGTGAATTTATATACTACATCTCAGATATCTCTAATTCTGCAATCTGTTCGCCGAATTTAATTATCATTCTTGAAACGCAATCTATATAGAACTAGAATAGTAATATTACAAAGGACAATTTAATAATATACAGGGTCCGGCAAAATGATCTCCCACATTTTAATCTTTAATAATTTAAAAATGTGGGAGATCATTTTGCCGGACCCTGTATTAACCTGTGAATAATTTTAATATTTAATTTTTTACTTAATTTTTTAAGAATATTTTGCAGTATTTTAAATCTCAAATTTTGACATTCTGAAAATCTGTGAAGAAAAAAAATATATATCTTTCGAAAAGTCTAGTCAGCCTAATTATAAACTGAACAATATACATATTAAACTAAACAATATACATATTGAACTAATAGACATCATAACAGCAACAGCGATTAATAGTAACAATAAACAATTAGAGGAGGAGTCAGGTGTTTGCCAATGATAAATTTGCACATCAGTTATTTGTCAAATTAATCAGTAATTGGTTCCGCGGGAAGGAAATTACGCGGTCCTCGAATTTCATGTAGAAACCGTGCCGGCAACTACATTAGAAACAGTCATGCTGAATCCACGACAGAAACGCCGCGTTCTTAATTGCACGTTAAATTAACTCACCGGTTGACAGCGCGTGGTTAAAATTTCAACGAGCTAATCGGGAGAACCGTTCCATAGGGAGACCCTCGATTCGCGGGTAGCACCAACTAGTGGCTCATTGCCTTCACGTACGAAATTGGTCCGAAACACATGAAAGCCGAAAGCACGACGCTATTTATTCTTCAGCGATCAATGCATTTATTGCTACGCTCGTTGCATTTCCACTTCGTCAGCCGTTTCAATTCGTGGGTTTTACTACGTCCACATTGCAACGCGGCTACAAATATAACTCCGTTGAAGTAAATAACGAAATAATATATAATACTGGTCGATAAATTCAGTCCTGTTGCCTGAAAATTAAATCGACTAATCTGTCATATTTTGATATGCGAATTCTAAAAACGATATCAGTTTTTTGCGAATTCATAAATTTTATATCGATGACTTTAATTTTTCAATCAAGCGAAACAATATAGCTACAAAAAACATTCTTCAAATTGCAATCGCTCTCTTACTTTAAAAATAACACAAAAAACATAATTTTCAAGTTATTACTATAAAAATAAATTAAATAAATATTATCTTATCAATTATCAAAAGCTTTAAAAATCGTCAAAATTGTCACATCTTAAAAAGGTTTTTTTTTTTTAAATCATCATAACTCAAACAGTACAATTTCTTAAAGATTATGAACGAAAATGACAAAAATAATATTCTTAATGTAATAATTTTTTTATATATTCTGATATATCATTTTTTACACACAACTCTTTCAAAACTGCCTTCTTTTATGATTTTTTTAATTATCCTTTTTGAACGGTGACAATTTTGACAATTTTCAGAAAAAACTTAACTTTTTGGTCACTTTTAAAATAAAAAAGTTATGTATTTATAATTATTATAATTAAATAATGTATATTAGATATATTATAATACTTTTAAATTTAGCAAAGACTCTTGTATTGTAAATTTTCTAAATGTTTTAGCCAAAGTAAAGTTACATGTCTTTTTTTATATTGGAAAAAATACTGGCATTAGCCAAGAAGGAAGACAACTATCGTTTTTGTCTGAGTGAGACATTAAAATTTTATCCGGTTATCATGAAAGGTATCTGTCTCATCGACTATACAAACCGGTAGCTCTCACTGGATGCGAGAAGCGACGGGAATATTCGTACGAGATGGGTCGGAAAAAGCGTCAGAGGATGTGTTTAATTATTTCTAAAGGAGAGAGAGAGAGAGAGAGAGAGAGAGAGAGAGAGAGAGAGAGAGAGAATGGGTCACACGCGGAAATAGACGACGGGACGTGTAGGAAACACGGGGGCGAGGAGGTTAAAACTGACAGGATGTGGAGCTGCTGATAGTTCTGCCGGCCAATAAGCTTTTACGCTAGATTAAAATTCATATCGTTGCCATCAGAAACTGGTTACCACATCGCATCCAAGAGTAGCCGTTTATAGACGAGCAAAGAGTTTAGTCTCCATTATCGTATTGCATGTATTGTTAGAAAAGATAAGATGTCAAATCTAAAATTTAAAAGGAAAAGGAGTTTATTAATAAAATATTGCATGTATGTATATAATTTGTCAATAGACATGCACTGCAACGTTCAACTGATATAAAGAATTAAAATTATATAAAGAAGCATTTACCGTGAAGGAATAATTAATTTCGAATTCACAGGGAAATTACAGATAAAATTGTGTAGTATCCTGTATATGTATACTTGATAGCAAAAGGTAAATGTTACATCCAAAGTCTTATCGTCACTTAACATCCAAGTCACGATCGTGAAAAAGGACGGAATGATCGTCGATGGACACTTCCTGCCTAGGTTTTTCCCGGAGGAACTGAGATCCGCGTGTCGTTCTTTTCGCGGAACGATCTACCAGGCTTCGTGCTTTTCATCCCCATCCATAAATCACTGTCACTAGGGTTGAGCGAAACGTATTTTCCCGCGGAAACGGCATTTTTGAATTCGATTCGGTCGCACCGACGGGCAAATAGACGAGGTACGAGCAAGACGGGCAAAAAGTAAAAAGCGAGAACCTCGACGCTCGAGAAAGGCGAATCGATGTCCGCTAACCGCATTGTCGTTGTTCGATAGCATGACTTTTACGTGCTACGCAACGCACATTTTTACTATAGATTTAGTCTGCAGAAATTCGCCGCTAGGTATCTCGCTGCGGCGACAAGTATTCGTACGTGTGAGAAGCAGTCGCACGCTCTTTCGATCTCGATCGATAAAGAGACGGGCGGACAGGATTGGAAATTTCACGAATTAGAACAACGTTCGTGACCGTGGTCAACCAACAGCTCTCTACAACGGTACCCCGGGTTCTCGGACCGTCACATTTCGACGGACTACATCCAACGAGGAGCGATTCGCGACAGGTCAATATTTTCATCAGCGTACAGTCGCCCGCGGCACGATTATTTATTTGTCACTGCAGTTACATAACAATTTCCACGTATCCCAATGTCTCTACATATTGTATGTATGTCGATTAATTTATAGCATAATAATTTTGCTTTCTTGATCATCATTACTTTTCATCATTTCGATGATAGAAAATTTATGAACGGATTAATAGAGATTTCCATTGGTAAACAACATAAAAATATAGCGCGATTCAGTTACACTGAATATATTGTATCCTTTGAGGATACGATTTCCATTTGTTTTTCCGATCATGGATAAAAGAAAGCATATCGTATTCCTAGAAAAATAGTACGTTAAAATTTTTCGAATTTTGTATTATAGACGGATTGTGAGGTCTAAATATATCGGCTTTTAATTAAAAAAGTGATACAAGTTGAATTTAAATAGAAAATTGAAAAAATGACAAATTAAAATAAGAATAGTATTTTTAAAGATTTTAACATAACAAAGTTAATATCAACAATATTAAGAATCGTTATTTTTGAACCGCATATGTGAGAAACACAATCAATATTAGAAAAATGCCTATTACAGTCGAAACTGAGTCTTCATTGCTTTAAATAATTCAATCTTGAATTACTATTAATATTGAATTATTATTACGAATTAAATCGACGAGCAAGCCTTTAAAGATAATATTTTTTACAATAAATTTTTCAACATATTAACATCTTTATAATATGATGATTGATGGTAACATCAAATTATTAAATTGCTTGTCAATTTAATTCGCGATTACTAGAGTAGTTTTAATTGCGTTTATAGTCCGGAAAAACAATCTGGCGCGCAGTTCTAAAAAACTACAATATGATATATATATGCAAGTACATATATTAGTAATTCAAGATTGAATTATTTAAAGAAATAAAGATCCAGCTTCGATCACAATAGACATTTTTTTAGTATTGAAAGTTAATATCTACATTACTTTTGGATTTGAAACTTTAAACAAACCGTTTGTAATTAGTTCTGATTAATTCGCGTTTAATACCAAAATGTAAATATTTAATAATTTAACGATAGTTTTAGAGGCCTAACATATCACAAAATTAATACCTACATGATATCTAGATTCAAATTTGAAACATATTCTTATGTTTAGCTTTAATTAACTTATGTATATCGCTATAAATAATTATTTTAAATATGCAATTTTTTCCCTCTGCCGAACAATTTTATATTTTTTATTTGTGTCACTTTTCTTGTGGGATGCAAAGTTTTGCACTTCTTTTAAGTGTAACATCTTTTATCTGAGGCCCAAGGGTAAATGAGGTTTATTGACTATATAAAAAAGTTCAGCTTAAGTTCATAAATTTCAAATGTATATAGAAACTATAATGCTCATGGATTCTTTGAAAGTTACTTTTTATTTCAAAGGAATTTATGCTCCAAGAAATCTAATCGTTACTAACTAAATTATTATCGAAATTGTATCTCGTGCTTATAATTATTTCTAAAAAGCCACCCTGAAATCGAATATAATCAATCAGAGATCATTTGCGCATTGTTTTCGCGGGCGATCATCTCGCGTTTGCAGTGCATGATGATGGACATACACGATTTGGAAATTTCCGAAATTGGAATAACGGCTCTCTGGATGCGGTCGGCCGATGCGTACAATATACAGTTACATAACTGCCAGTTTCAGCCGGGACACGACGCGCCATGAATAAGTCTCTAACCACTCTTGTTGGCCCGACATTGTCAGCAGAGCAGCTTTCGACAGCTCGTCCCCTTGCCTCCATCACCCCCGCGTTGTTGTAACCAGGTCTCTTCGAGCTCTCGTTATGACGTCCCGTAATGAGAACGTCGAAATTCTGTGTAACCCCTTTTACCGGCTCATTCCCGCTCGCCATCAGTAACGCGATTCAATGTATCTTCACGAAAGAGGTATCGAATGCATTCGTTCCCGTAATAATATTCCGGAGATAAATTAATGAAAATGTAGACAATTGCGAAAATGAAGGAACGTGACTGCTTCATAAACGCAGACGAACATTATTCTCACGAATCACGAACGAGGAGATATCATCTCCTCTTCACTAAAACTGAAATTTTAATTGGTGACTTCCTGCAATTATAATTCAGATAATTCACAGATGGACAATCTTTAGTGCTTGTATCGTATAGACGTACAAAATACTTCATATCAAGCTATAAAGACAAAAAAGTGGATATCTTAGCTATGATAGCTAAGAATGATAGTTTTATTAGAATGATAGCTTTCATTTGTAAAAATATAAAAATTCGTAACTTCTTTTTCTGTAGTTTTAAAGGACTTTTTCGCAAAGTACAGCACCCTCTGCGTTAGCGTTAACAGGGCTGTCACAAATTTCTCATCCTAAAATCCCATAACTTTTCCCAGATTTTCAAATAAATTTCCTTGACTTTCAAGATTTTTTACATTTTTGTCTTGATATGGAAACCGTTAAATATTTTATTGAAAGATCAACACAGCAATGTAAATTACTATTAATGTTACTAACACTATTTGCATTTTTCATTGTAAAGTTGATAGTATTTCAAAACTGCATATAGATATGATGTGTTAAATTTTTTAAAGCTATGAATTTTAATTTTTTCAGAAAATTTTACAAAATTCTCTGACTTTCCTCTGATTTCCCTGACCATCTTCAATTTCCTTGACAATTCTCTGATTCCCTTGATTTTGTGGTAACCCTGGTCAAATTGGGTCGAGCGAATTTTGGTTTTGTAGCGCATTTTCGCCCTCCGCTCATAAGTGAAGATCGTACAAGATAGGAAGGCGAGACCGCTTTCCCGGCGTGCCTCTCTCACAGCAGTAAAGTAAGTTCGCCACAGTCACCCAGCGTACTGGTAATTAAAGTAATGAAGGATAAACCACCTGAAGTAACTCGTGTAATTTATCCGTGACTGCTTCCCGACTAGCTCATTATTGTACTTTGACCTTCTTCCGTGAATTTACTTCCATCCCTTCCGCTTCTGACGTGCGGAACATACGTCTAAATTTTTACAGCTGCGACAGTCTGCAAATAATTGTTTTAGGCGAAACGGTCGGAGAGATGAGCGAGAGCGTAACACAACGGTTGAAAGGAGAGATAATTTTCATATCGGGAAACCCGGAGAGAGAACCGTGGTCGTACGTTTCACAAAATAATTCAAACTAAACATTTGTTCGCTAGAGAAATATGTCTGGGATAATACGAGGAAAAATTTGAATAAGTAGATATTTAATCAATAATAAACACGAGTGGTTTGCATAATTATTTCCAGTATCTTTTGTGAAAACTCATATTGAAAGAAAAGTATTTATAACTATAAATTGAATGGTAAAATAATTACGATTAAAAGCTTCATAGTTCTATATAATACCAAAAAAATTTATATATATAATTGATATTGACTGTAATTCATCGTACATGACTATAATTTGTAGTCATTTTTAGTAATTGTATATAGGATGTCTTACGCAAAAGTGTTGACACAATCAACTGTCATTTTCAAATTTATTCAGTCATTGAAAAAAAATTGTATTGAAAAGAGAAAAGTTTGCAATTTTTAATAAGTATAAATAAAATTTAACAAAATGTTTGTATATGAGTTTATTTTATTCAGGAAAAATATATTATTAATTCTAAGAATTAATATTTTACACTAGTAGAAGTAAACACTATCAAAATTTGTACAAAACTCATTTTTTAAAGGAAAATTCGTAAAACGTACTTTTCTTGCATGTCGTTTTTAATATTTCTGATAACCTTTTTATAGCTATTAAATCTGATACTGTTTTCGGATCGTATGTATGATATTGGATATTAATTATTAACTTAATTGATTAATTCATATTGTTCATCAATGAAGTATACTAATACAAACATTTTATTAAATTTTATTTATACCCATTAAAAGTTACAAATTTTCTGTTTTCATAATTTCCTTTTTCAGTAATTAAACATATTCGAACATGGCAGCTAATTATGCAGTTGCAACACTTTCCCATTGAACACCATGTTTGATAGAATTATATTTAAATATAATTATTATTACTATTATAATATTATAGCACAATAACTATAACAATTAAACTCTTGACCATAATTATTTTATCATGCAATTATAGTCATATACAAAGAGAACGGTTTTGCTGAAATTTTCAATAGATACATATCTGATAAAAATTTTGTTAAATCAAAATAATTATATTATAGAACGCTTAAATGAGGAAAATGCAGAAAGCATTTGACATTCTAGTAATCAGTTCAAGCGTCTTAGACAATTATTTTGATGGTCGATACAAAATTGTTTTCAGATCTGTGTCTAAAATAATATAATTATACGTTTTACTTTTTATAATTACATAATTGAATATCCTCTATTCTGAGCTTTCCAAATTGACACACTTAGAAAAAAGATGCAACTCGATCTCTATGACATTTCTATTCTAATTAATTATCTCGCATGGTTTCATCTGCGAATCTCAATATCTGTGTCTAGCTATAAAATTTTTAGACTTCAGCAAATCCATTCTTTCCGTGTAAATATGTACGAAATAGCTTTCTTTTTAGTGCATATTCCTGAAGAATATGCTTTCTGTTATCTCGACAAAGAGACACCACTTCGGAAATATCGTAAATAAAAAGTGTATCATTAATCACACAGGCACATATTAATTAACTTTTTTAATTCGCGCCTCTTGCATGCATAAATAATGTGAGCTTTTTACAATGCGATCGCATCATCTATATACATTGAATAATTCAAGCGGACGAAAATATAATTCACGCCGCCGTGCAATAGATAGAAGAGTTGCACGTGCACGTAAAATTACTGCGGTAATACGAGGATACGTGAAGTTCCGGGGGTTGGACCCATAAAAGTTTCAAGCAGTTTTCTAATTTAAACTCCCGATGCTTTCTGCTTCATTAAAGCCCTATCTTATCGAGCGGAAATATTCATGTAAATTGTGGCCTTGGTGCGCACCGTACGTTCACAAGCTGGCGCTTCGCGGGACGAACATTATTTCCATATCGACTTTTACAGGGCGACGAAAATTTATCGCGGCGCAAGAGCACAGTGTTTTAAAACAATATTTTTGGAGATGAAGGGAGATGAAATTATTTTCATCCTAGTTTGCGGCTTTATCGAATACAAAGTTACTCTGTTGACAAGTTGCCAACTGTCACTTCACTATCGTGATGAAATTTCGTTTTCTATGAAAAGAAATGATTTCCAAGAGGAATAAATTTTTTTATCTGATTAATACAAGAAAAGAACAGTTTTATTAAAATAGTTAAAAATTTACACTTAACTAGATACAAATCTGAAAATAATTTTGTTGACTCATTAAAATAATTAAAACAATTTTAAGTAACTTGATCACCATATCACGTAATAATTTCATTAATTGTCCAAATAAAATTATTTTCAGAATGTATCTAACTAATTTGTAGATACTTCAGCAAAATTATTCTGTAATGATTAATCTATTATATTGAAAAAAGTGTAATACCATTTTCAATCATTTTATCAGATTTTAGTTTATCTATATAAAATATAGATTTAATAAAAATATTGAAAATGATGTTCCTTCCAATATAATGTTAGCAACGTAAATATCGCTAAAATAATATAATTACACATTTTACTTTTTATAATTACATAATTAAATATCCTCTATTCTGAGCTTTCCAAATTGATACACTTAGAAAGAAGATGCAACTCGATCTCTATGACATTTCTATTCTAATTAATTATCTCGCATGGTTTCATCTGCGAATCTCAATAAAGTTTCATCATAAATTCTTTGTCTCAGAACACCAACGGGTCTGGAGGATGTCAGCAAGTATCCGGAGCTCTTCGCGGAATTGCTAGCGCATGGATGGTCGGAGAAAGACATCCAGAAGTTGGCTGGTCTGAATCTTATACGGGTATTCAAGGCGGTGGAACAGGTAAATTATTCTCTAGTCGTAGAGGAAAAAGGAGAGGATCATTTCTCCTCACATTCAACTTCTCGCATCACTTGATGAAAAGAGCGGACGCGTGTCGAAAGTGGAAAAGTCGCACCGATGAAAGGATAGAAGAAGAGAGAGAGAAAGAGAGAGAGAGAGAGAGAGAGAGAGATCGAAGGAAAGCGCTCTCGTTTCTGCCACGAAATAACCGATGGCCTGGTTTGGGTTAGCCGAGTCGACCAATATCGGATTTAATAAAGCACACAAATCATGCATCCGGTCTGCGCGCTGCACCGTCGGACGAGAGAGAGAAGCCGATTGGGCGGACCATGATTTTTGTTCCCTTGGAGTGTTGCCAGTCGTAGAACCAGCTGGCACTATCCACTAACCCATCTGATAGTTCCCTTTCTCTCTTTCTTTCTATCTTATTCACGCCTGTGACGTACAGCCATGACTACATATGGTGTGTGTATTAAATGGCTCTGAAGTATCGCTCAGCATCACTCAACACTGACGTTTCCTAATATAAGTACACTTGGTGAAAGATAAGCTCGGACATTCCAGGGAGAGTCGTTGCACCTGGAACCCTCCTTCGCTCGTCAACGTTAATTAAAACTCAACGCTCGAAGCTTGTTTACGTATGAAGTTACGGGGATCGCAATTGTTCTCCGTTTAACAAAAAGAAAAAGTAACTAGTAATAACTTTTTACTGTTAGGTTTTCTATCGAAATAATAACGGGAAAAAGAATATGAACATCGCTGAAGAATTAAAATTGCAATGCCTAAATTAAAAACGATCTCCATTTATTCGTTTATCTGATTATAATATTATGTCAATATTTGCTAATGGAAATGTATCATTAAAAATTCATCTGATTCTCCGCTTAACTAAAATTGAATTAAACTCTCTCTAATTTGTGATTCAGCTTCTACCCTTTGGTCACTCGATTAATGTCTCGTATATTTCAATGTTAAACGCCCAGTTTCGCGGAGTGCAGTCGAATGCAGATCGTCCTATGAGAATTCCGACGCGCCTGAAAATGTTTCAGTCCGGATATTACCCGGTGGTACACGCCCCGACAGGAATGATGTGAGAAATTATGTGCGCCGGATGTTCCGGATGTTTGAGGACGCTCAGGATGGCCGTTGTTGAAATTACTGTGATAATTTAATTGCGGTGCGGCATGGTCAACGGAACCGCGGGTTATTCGTCCGAAGCAGGAGTTGTTTATTATATTTAGAGAAGAATGTGTATCGTGCATATACTTTTGTACATGTATATACATACATTTGAATTGTAATGTAATAAACGCCGCCGCGATGAATTACGCGTGAAAGCGTAAATTTTGCGTTCGCGTAGCAATCCTCCGAGCGTCGGTTTCCGTAAAAACAAAGACACAGCGATCATTCCAGCTAGGATAGTTGCAGAATTAAAATTATCCTCTGCATTTTTCAATGATTTATCGCGAAAAAATGTCCGCGTCCGCGCTTTAAGGATATGTGAAAAAGCTGCGAGACGCACAATGGAAGCCTAATGGTTGCGTATTATTCGTAAGCGCGTCTTTCCTGTCACGGCGTTTTAAATTATTCCAATTTAACTTGGCGGATGCAATTTTCCAGATCCGGCCGCGGAGAGAATATTATTTGATTATCGGAATATGAAAATGTGTGACTTTCTACATCGAGGATAATTTGTAGCGCTCGAGTCGCGTAGAATTTCCGCGCTTATGAATCCAATTTCTTCCGACTAGGAGACGACAACTTGCCATTAATTCAATGCGCAAATTCGCGGAGAAGTCGACATATCTTCTTAACTGATACGCGCACACACACACACACACACACACATACACACACACACACGCGCACGCACATTTACATTACGCTTTTCTCATCGCAATGAGGTCGACGAGGGTAGGCAAATCCTTTGAGCAATTCCAACTCATCTCATCGCCGTTTTCCGCTCCATCGTCGTTGGCGGTGGACCGGGTTATACGAGGCAGGCGAGAAACGTCGTAATTGCTGAAATAATGGTCGTGCCTACAGTATGGCGCGGCGAACAAAACGGCGGCGATTACGTTACCTTGAAACTCAATTCCGCTATTGTTCCTCGCACAAGAGGGACGGAATTCGTAGGAACTTTGATACTGTTTCGTAAGACCGCGACTCCCCCGACAAACGCTCATCCGTAAGGATCCGTTCAGAAACAGTCGTGCAAATTCCTCGGGCGTAATGCAATCAGTGTCGTGCACATTCACATTATGTAAATCGCCGTACCACTTCGAAACACGCTAATGTTGAGTCAAGATGACTTTTTCATTTACTCTTCCTTTTATTTTTTAAGATAAATTGTAATAACTGTGATCCGCATATTTCTCTTTCGTGTGCGTGAAAAAAAAGAATTTATTTTAAAATGTTGTGAAAGAAGTTTACACCACATGTATGAAGTTGTTTTCCTTTCTTTTATAAAAGTGTGTGCATAACAAAAGCTTTACCTTTGTCATTGGTGCTTATAAAAGCAGAAATAGAAACAGTATAATAATAGAAATAATGTAATGTGAAATAACATAATGTTTTAATTATACTTAATATTATATTTAAAGTAATGACCTTTTCAAAATAATTAAGTAATTCAATTTCAACGTAATGATACAATTTCTCGGGAATATTATATTGCGGGGATTCATTTTCAATTTACGGAAAGCAGAATTTCGGTCTCTTTCTTCTTAAGATTTTTCCTTCCTATTATCAAATCCCTTTCATTAGCGGAACCACTGATGAACAGTCATCAACATGCCACACGCAATAATGCAATTAGTATCGCGCATACCGTACCATTATTGGCTTGCTGCGTATCGATCGCCATTACATTCTGCTGAAAACATCTAGCAGAGTTTTTCCAAATTCCGCCCTCATTTCATCCACATTTTATCTCGTCGAAACAATTTTATGTCTCGTAAATATCGGAGTACGTAAAATGTATGTATCGGCAAGTATGATGTACTATCATACTTGCCACCAAAGTGTCTATTTTCGAGAAATATAAATTGTAGTGCGATCAATATATAATTAAATATATGTATATGTATATGTATATATATATATATACATATTTATAATATATTTATAATATATATATATATATATATACACATAAATTATGACAGTCATATAATTTGTTTAATATATAATTGAATTTAATTATAATTTAATCGTGAAACTTTTCATAGAAGTATACCCGTATGCTGAAACGTATCAGTTTCAAAGAAATACATTCAGTTGAGATGATTTAAAAATATATAACTCTCATTTATGACATTCAATTTTTAAAAGAGAGATTGAGAGATAGCTTTCTGGTAATTCAATTTTAATAATAATATGAACTTTAATAAGATATTGACACATATAGCCCTTTAGATCTATCCATTAATATCTCACATTCAATATGACAAGCTCTCGTTCATGAAGATATTTTCTGCAAGCACATAAATCAAAGTGAATTTAATTTAATTTTTCATATACAAGTATTAAACTTAAATGTCAAAGTTTAAGAATAATTTTCATTTCGCGATATTTAATTTTTAGAATAGAAATTCACGGCTTTCAGCTTTGTGCAGTTCTCTCTTCAATTCAGGAAAATATGAACTATAACAAGGCAGCCTGCGCATTTATGATGAAAATCCTTCAACATCTATTAACTTTTAATCTCTCAGTCACTAGTTTCTTCGAACGCGCACGATTAAAATTTTGAAATAAAAAAAAAAGTATCAATTTGAAAGTAGAATATATAGAAAGATTGGCAGAGAAAAGGCTATTACATCTATGAGACGTCCGTATTGCTGGCGTTTATACCGTAAGTACCGTAACGTTACGTGCCCGAGGCATGAAAGCGACAATAAAGGCGGATTTGATTAGACTGTCGACGTCCTCCTATATCGCCCTCTCATTTCCTTTTCTGCGTTGTCTCGTAGCCGGAGATGCGCGCCGCCATCGCTCTCTGTATTCGTTTAATTGAAAATTCAGCGAGGCGGCAAAATGAAGCTTTACGTACACAGGATTTACGTCACGGAGTGTTGAACAAAAATGACGTTTATAAACGTCTAACATAACACGTGATATGTCCATTTTTTTCTAAAACATTTCTCCATTGCATGTTATATTAAAATATATATAAGAGAGAAAGAAAAGGAAAAAACAATGAGTCCAATAAAAATACTATTTTCATCTTAAATATTGTATACAAAAAATTACCTTTGTTTTTTTAAATACTATATTTCTTTTTTTATCAATAGGAGAAAAAAATTTAAAACTTTGCAATAATTTTTTTTAATCTACAGATATTATTTTAAGAATATTTCTCTTATTTTTTTTTAACAATTAATAGTCATATATGCTCTTCTATCTCCTTCACAGAATATTGGTTTCTCGCAACACAGATAATCAATGACCGAAAAATTACAGTTGCGTTTGCACGACGTAAATATTTGTGATAGGACGCCATCTTCCTGTGACGTTCGTTTAATTGAAAAACTGGGGGGGTGAATTTCGGGCGAGAGTGAAATTTACGTCACGCCATCCTAATATGTATTCCAGTGGGATCGACCCCAAACGGAGAACATCGTTTTCTTACTTTATGAAAGCAAAATAAATTTTACAAAGAGTGGAAAAAACGTGGCTAGCATTTCCAAGTCAATAAAAGCTTTTTACATCCCGACGCTTTATCGATAAATTATTTCAGTGCAAATCAGGGAGACTCTCTTCCTCTTCGTGATATAAAAAAAATTTTACTTTTCGAAGCGCCAATGAGAGAAACGCAGAAAGGATCTCAAATTTAATGACATTTTTTATATCTTTCCTCTATATGAAACATTCATTTCTTTCATTTCTTTTCGAATATCACTGATTCAGCGTACCTTCAATCCTTGTATCTATTTAATTAATGAAGGTACATCTACTCAAACCTATTAACTTTCATCAGAGTAACAGAATTTCAAATAATTAGTAGAGAAAAGAGTAGAAAGCATAGTGAATATTATAGCACAAAAAATTTTTCAAATCACACTGAAGAAAAGTCTAATAATATTATAGCTAGAGATATCATTAGAACGACATTGTTATTATTTTTAGCTACATTATTATTTTTTTCTGTGCTTTGTATTACTTCGGTTTCAAATTATACTATGTGTCCAATAATTTTGTTACAGCACTTAAAAGAATGCTATGCTGGTTTGAAAGGCTATTAATGAATAGCGACTTTGTTAATTTTCCTCTTATTTTAATATGACATATTATATCATAATTAAGTTAATATTATTAGGTCATAATATAAATCTAAGGCTATAATATAATAGGTTATAAATAACTATATTATAACTGTATTTTGTTTAGCATGTCGATGTAATATGTAATGAACATTACCAAATATAATAATATTAACCAACAGTTTAATAATTAAAAAAAGTAAGATAATATTTAGATAATTAAAATGAGAATTTAATTATCCTGAAATGTATATACAGAAATGTATATACAGTTTTTCTTAGACATACATTTAGTTAGTATCTATATAGTATTACTTTATTCTTATTAGTTGCAACATTATTGTATAGGAAATAGATAAGAACTTAGTAGATTTATTTAGTAGCTGCGAAGCATTTTTCCTGATAAAAATACATGCAATTTGCGTAAATAGCAATTATCGTCTAGTATTAATAAATTATTATTAATTAAAATCCATTTATATATTATCCTGTTTATGTTCAGCAAATGGATTCAAACATTGTTTCTGAGGAATAACTACAGATGGTTACATCTAGATTGGAATTTTAAATATAGTTTCATTTTTCATTTCTTTTTTTGTCAGCAGTTACTAGACAAAAGTTGATATACTGTCCAGTAATTGTTAAAAAAAAAGCATGAAATCTTCATAAGAATAATTTTTATTATATTTATCAAACATTTGACTGAAATTATTTTATCAAAACTTTTACAACTATAACCAGACTTTTTTTCAGTGCATGCATAAAGTTTGTTTTTCAATTCTTTTATCGCCCATCTCATTTTGTTAGTGGCGCATATAAATTGCTGTCCATATAGCAGACTACAAATGCGTTAATCTCGTCTCGAAATAGCAAACTCTGATCCACGTCGTGTACATCGCGGCGATTTTTCGTCATCATGCAGAGCATCGCTGACGCGTCGAAGCTTTCGTCAGCCGTCGAAAGCTTCGTTTTCGGTTAAAGCCCGTGGGAGGTTAATGGGCTTCACCGAAAATTGATGGGCGCTCGTGTATGCTCGTGTGAAATACTCACACCGGCGCCAATCTTTTTACTCTCCCGTATGCGCTCGTCTTTACCTTTCATAGACGCGCCGCGCGCCACATCGTCCTGAGAGGCACGCGGGCTCCGATCTTTTTATTTCGTCTCCTACAACGGCAATCACCAGGCACGATTTTTCCTGAAAACATTCGCGAGGTGCCGTGGTCTTCCATCTTCGCCACTTCTCTTCCTCTGTCGCGTTTAGAAGCAGTCAAAATTCATTTCGGCTTTTTTCATGAGCCACCGGAATGTATTGAAGAAAAATGAGGAGAACCCGTCTTCCGCTTTTAAGCGCGCGACGAGCACACTTTGTAAATGTATTGATCTGCTCACTGATACGAGCAATTTAATCTTCTTACGTCTAACTATTTCAAGAGCCTTTTAAATCAATAGGAGTTTGCTACATCGTGAATCGTCATTGACTTGTGATTCATGGACGTACAGGTATACGGATTACAATGAGTGATCGACGGCTGTAGTCCATGATTGGTAGTATTGTTTCATAAGCATCAAACGTTTCGATACAAGTCGACGACTATGGCAATGCGTATCAAAGGACTAAACGTATAAATCATCATAAGCCACGCTTTAACAGTCGATAAATCACATTCACTACATCGTAGCGTTCTCTATGTGTGCAGATTCGGGACAACCTGGCCGCTGAAGGGATGGAACCGCTGGAGGAGGAGATCCCGCAGGAGGATATAATCGGTCGTGATTACTGCCGTTACAACATAAAGCGTCCGATGACGCCTTAAGCTGCCGGAATCCTCTCAGCGAACGCCGTGAAACGTAACTCGCAAACGAGTCGAGCGATCGAAACAGAAACAGAGAGATATAAAGTATACAAAGAAAAGAGAAAGAGAGAGAGAAATAGAAGGATGAGAGGAGTGGAAGGCAAAAGTTCACTGCCCCAACGGGTAAAACTCACCCTTTACAACTTTACCACTAAGTTTGCGAGACCCCTCGCGTCTCCTAGAAACGACACGGTATCCGCTGCACATACAGATATGCACACGTTCTCTTTCTTTTCTTTTCTCTCTCTCTCTCTCTCTTTCTCTCTCCCTCCCCCCCCTCTTTCTCTCTCTCTCTCTCTCTCTCTCTCTCTCTCTCTGTCTTACCTCTTTCGATCCTTCTCGTCCTTACCCACGATTCTCATCTTTGTACGTAAGTAGGTAGATAAACTCGATTTCCGCCAAGGATCTCGGAGTCAGGAGATGTGAGTATTCACGAAAAATATCAAGACGGTCAGTGAACGTCAGTACCGCGACTAAGAGCACAGCGTCGCGAATAAAAATTGTAGTTAGACTAACAATGAGTCGCATCGCTAAGTTATTTCTAGAGGTAAAATAAGATCGGCTTACAAGTTTTACTTCCGTCTTTTAGCTCTTTTATCGCTTGATCTGCTTCACAAAGAAACATAGTAATGACAAAATAACAATTATACAAGTTTTATATTATTCCTTTGTTCCAAAATTGATACAATTTCAAAAATTAAATTTTACAGAAAAGGAAAAAGATATTTTTCAAAGAAAATTATTGATTAATCAAATAATAATATCGGCAAAAGAATATATTCTTAGAAACATGATCCAATATTACTTTGATTATTTTTGTATTATAACCCTTAAAAATTATCCTCTTTGAGTTGTAACATCCTAAAAAATTGTAAATCCAAAAATAATTAAAAAGTGACGTAACTCCAAATATTAACAGTTTATATTTACATTGATCTAATTTCAAAATAAAATAATTTTTTCTTCAAACTTCGATTACCAAAACTGCTTTAACTCTAAATATTCTCTGCAGAAAACGCTCATTTTTATTTACAAAAACAACACAATTCAAAATGTGTCGCTCTCAGAAAAGATATTATAATCTTCAAAAACTTTTAGAATGACACAAGTGCTATATTTAACAGACAGACTGTAAAATTAAATTAATTTAAACATTACTTTAAAATTAATTTACTTTGATGATTGATAGAATCTTTACCTAATTCCTTCGTAGTAGCTCAATAACTCATATAAAAATCATATTTTTTTAATAGTGTCACTTTTGAAATAAGAGAACAATATATAGAATTAATGTACACACATATAATTAAATAAACTATTTTGTAGTTGTTGTAACTATAAAATATGTACATTAATTTTATATATAAAATTTGTATGGTTGTCACCTTTGTAATTGCTACTATTACATCTTTCCCTGAATGCACAAGTGTAAGGTTTTATACATTATAATTCGTGTATCTGTATGTAATATGTGTATAATTTATGTTACATATTATACACGATCTCGTATTATGTATTATTATCATCGGAATAATATTTATCATAATAATTCTCATTAATCGATATTTTAATAACACTAGCTTGATGTTTCTCAAAGTAAAAAGAGTGACTAATTATTCTTAATTGCTTCTGTGTTTATGTAAAAATTAGAATTTAATTTAAAAATTTAATTTTAATTCAATCAACTTGCTTTATATTTCGAAAGATTTTCATATTTATTAACCGTGTCCAATCTACCGATAATGAGCAATAATAATGTTACAGCGTGTATTAATGAAGCGATAGCTCATTAATTTGAAACTACCACGAGTAGTGCTATTGTAGTGCTATTGATTACTGGAACGAGATATTGGCAAGCCATTGTACAATTTAATTACTTACTCTAGAAGCAAAATCAAATGTATGATGAAATATATGCAGAATTACGCTAAGTGCGTTCGATAACACCAACGCAACTACAAGCTTTATATGATAATTCAAATTAGTGTTCTTGCATCGTAACTCATTCGCTCATCAATTATTTCAATTATTTAATTTATGATTTATTTACTTCAAAGAACAATGCTCCGTATAGTTGGAATTTAAACTTTGGATAAATTTTAACAAACAGCGAAATACGATTTAGTAAAACGATTGAAACCCACTATGATATCCAATTACAGCGTTGCGGTACTGATACGTACACTCGTCATGCGATAGTCAAATGAGAAAGCATGCCTCGCGTGCTTCGTTGGTAAAAGGGTCAAAATTGGCTGTTAGTCAAGCTGTTAATGCAGCTGGGAAATGACTAAAAGCGAAGGGCGAAATATTCGAAAATTAGCACGATAACGAAGCGGAAACAAGCACCTTATCACTGCGATACGAAGACCAACGCGTTTGTATAAACGTTTAAACAATTTAGCCACGGGCATACTCGATGTTAAAATTTGTACTCAGCGATTTCCTCGTCGAAGCCGGAACCAAAAACTATCCTAGTCAATAATTTATGCTATGTATACATCACGATCGATTACTTACGACAAAACTGTCGATTTATTCGAGTACGAGTGGACGATTGTTGAGAATGTAAAACCGTGAACGAGAGAGATACGTGTTTTGCGTACGCGCGCGCGCGCGTGTGTGTGTGTGTGTGTGTGTGTGTGTGTGTGTGTGTGTGTGTGTGTGCGTGCAATATCCGTACATGTGTGAATGGCAACTTGTACATATGGTACCTGAAGTCGAAAAAACATATTATTCCTCTAGCACGTCAAGCCGGCCATGTTGGAGAACCAGGTCACCGAGTGTCCTCGATCCTTTTTAATCTAGACACGGAGTCGCGTCGATGGGTAGCTAAAAATTCATGTGTTTTGATTGTAACTCTCGCGGTATATTGTTTTTTGTTTTTCCAAATCTGGTCTCTTAATCTCGCCAACCGGCGACCACGATTCCAGATGGTAGGCTTGACCAATCGTGATCATCGGGGAGCTACGAACGGGGCTAATCGCGAAGCAACTCTCTAGCGATGTCGACCAAGTCGATGGATTACGGTTGCTTGATAAAATATAAGCCTTTCCTACGATTTTGCACGATCGAAGTTGACGTCGTATACGTACACATACGCCGGCGCATGTCGCGAATTGAGAACAATGAAATTTTTTTTAAATTCTATATCGTAATTATACCGCACCGTCGCATGCGATTTCGATGAATCGCATGATATTTTTATCTCGATGCGGCTACGCTCTCGCATAAACTGTTTTGCACCAAAATTTCATCATAGCAGAGAGCTTGGTGATTACATCGGAGCCTCGAATGAGCGCATCGATTTCCCTTGTGCCACGACGATATGGTCGTTAATTCTCCATTGCGTGGCAAATTCTATTTCAACGCGAATCGTTTAAAAAAAATCGTTTAAAAAGAGACAAAAACGTGTCAGAAACATATTTGCAAGTTACGTTTTTATCTGGAATAAAGAACAGAAATTTCATTATGTTTTTATACCGAGCAATATTACGATTTACAAAGGACAGGTGAAAATTTGTGTAAAATTTTGAATTGTATTCATTTCTATTATTGCGTGAAGGCAATACGATACAATCGAGAGAGTTAATCTGGTCGATCCCTTGCGCAGAATCCCGTTCGGCCGATTTAACGATTATTGTCATAATTATGGAATGGGATCGACGAAATGCGTGTCTCGCAACTAATATCCAATAAGGTTTCGAAAGTTACTGGTATCTAAAATAAATCCACGGCAAATCGGACGCCGTCGTTGCAAAAGCGATCGAGTTATTTATTTCGATCCTTTCCCCACATCTCGGTAAGTAGCATTAAAAATTTGCAGTGTGCATTACTGATGATCTTATGACGTTATCAGATTACGATATTTTGAGAAAATTTTAAATTGCAACCAAGAGAATAATAAGAACCATGTACCAAAATAAATCAGAGAATCAATCAAGAGTAACAATAAAAGAATACCAAAATAAATCAGATCAAGACAGACAAAATCAACCAACATTAAAAGAAAAAGAATATCAAAATAAATCAGAGCACCGATTATAACCAGCAAACATCAAATTTCATCTAATGATCATTTAAAATATTATTCAGTAAAAAATATGTTGTTTTTATAAATCTTGTATACTGCAGATATAAAAAAATCAGTAATATTAATATTATTAATTATTATAATTATATTAATAATTTATTCAATAAAAAACAGTCGATTATTTTGCGCACTAATTACCATGTATTATTCTCAATGATATGTGATAATTAGTACGCAAAATATTTCAGTAAAGAATATATTTGCTTTATAATTGTATCTATCAGAAAATCATACGTTTCATCGTCATTCAAGCCATTTTCAACGATGTGTAACAATACTATTTTTATATTTATATACGTTCTCAATATCTATCAGGTGAAACATCTTCTACTTTCAATAATTCAGAAGCGTCTGTCTCACTAGTTCACTCAATATATCAACTAGTGAAAAAGAGAGAAAAGAGAGAGAGAGAGAGAGAGAGAGAGAGAGAGAGATTTATTAATTATAAAAAGTTATAAAAATTATAAAAGATGTTTTACCTGATGAGTACTGGGACCATAAATGGCTGAACATATAAATGGCTAAAAATGACTTGAATAAAACCAAAACATACGATTTTTTAATAAATAGATACTTATTTGCTGGATAGATAGTTATTTACTAATTCAAGTATTTCTATTCTTTATTGAAAGCTAGCTAAATTTTTTCGCTATTCATTTCCTTTTCATGTAGTCTTAAACGAATTTAATTTTCTCGTACTATACTCTAAAGAGGATTAATTTACGTTCTTCAATAGGAAACAAAAAACTCATCACTGATCATTGACCGAATTCACGTGTGAATTCGCGGTCATTGAGCAAGAACGATGAGAAAGTTGGAAAAAGAGAATGGAAGCATCGTATATCCGTAGATGAGTGGAAGGCTTTTCAAGGATCAAATTAATTTCCCGGTCATTTCCGGAACCCTAACGAGCTCGTTAAAAAGTTTCGACACGTTTAGACCCGGATTCGGGCCATGGAAAAACCATTTAAGCTTCTTTCCATCGTCGGACTGCGGAGCTGAATGGACGACCGGTTTCTTCGCATACCTCCACGGACCACGTCTCAGAAGCAACTACTTTTTCCCTGCTTTCCAATGTCTACCTCGCACCTTTACGACCTACCCTCTTGCACCCCATCTCAACCTCTCATTTCGCCACTCGCCACTTCTTCGTCGTTCACCTCGCAGCCGTTCCTATTACCTCGATAGCAACTTTCAGCTCCTTCTTACCGTCGTTTAGCTGACATTCCACCGCAGAAACAGGGAGAAGGACACGAATGAGGGTAAAAATAAAAAGGAGAGGGAAACTAGTCATGAGTAGAGGAGCGCTGCAAAAGATAGCGTAAATGAGGAGGCTACTGCCGAGATCGTTTCCATAGGTAGCGGGTGCCAACCTGTGAGAGAGAACCCACTCTTTGTTTCGCCTCCCGACGAGATATCGGCTAAGTTTACTGTGGAAACTCGACCTATAAATTTCATCCCTTAATACGGGGCCCGGGAACGTATAATATGAAACCGTCAAGTTATACCTCGCGGCCGTTTTAAGAAACGCCTGATGGTGTTACTCACTTGGCCTGCTCGCGTTTCCCGGAATTTGTTGGATTTGCAAAAAGTTCGCCAACGATATTCCTGAGTGCTTCGCAAAGTGAGCACGAGGCGCGGAGTAAAAAGAGGTCTTAAAGTTAAGAAAATTCTCTAGCCACATCCCCTGTGTACAGAAAGAGAAAGCGAGACAGAAAAAGTAAAAGAAAACGCGCAATGCATTATTTTACTTGCATGCTCAAACCATTACTCTTAACAGAAATAAACTTACAGTGGCACACACTCGCATTAAAGTTTTATTCTATATAGTAAATAATTTAATACATATCATTTTATTTCAACTGGCGGTAAAAAATAATTATATTAAAAAGCTATTATCAAAAATCTGAATAATATTATATATAATTCAGATATAAATTTTTATTATTCGAGTAACACAAATAATTTTCTGAAAGATGAACAATGAATAATTATTATATTTAAATATGTAAATATAAATGATTTAAATATAAATATTATGTAAAAATGAATGATCCAAATAAAATTATCTGAATAATTATAACAGCTAAATGATGCTAAGTTATTAGAATTACTTTAATCCTACTGTATACATTGTTAAAAATATCGTGAAATTTAATGTACTTTCAAATTACACAAGTTGAATTTAATTTCATGACATTACATTAAATTTCATTACATTACACTAAATATAATGATATTCATAACTGAAAAGTATTAATTTGTGTACATATGAAATTTAATGTACTTTTCATAAAATTTTTTATGAAATTTAATGTACTTTTCATGAAATTTTATGTGAATTTGCATGAAATTTAAAATATATTAATTTGCGTACATTCATTACATTTAAGATTACTATAACTTAGTTTTCAGTTAAATTATTCATTACTTTTCAATTACCTAATAACCAAGTTTCAGTTACGTATTACATAAATTCATTACGAATTTAAATTTCTAACAGTGTACGAATAAGTATCTCTCAAAATATTTGTGCTTGAAAGAACTCAATCAAATACCTTACATTCTTTTTCGTTAAATTCTACCTTGTTGAAAATGCAGACTTATTAAGTAGTGGAATTATTACATAGACACGCGATTCGTTATATTGTACAATAGTTTCACTGGTTAACCAATACGCTCTGTTCGAAATAGTTAAGGCGCACAGAAAGCGCCTAAGGTGAACTAAGGATCATCCAGTCTCTTCCTTAGGTGGATCAAGGTATATATCTCTCCGAAATTTCGGACTTGGAGCGATACAAATATGAGTCCTGAATTTCTGCAGTGCCTCGAGGTGGCATCGTGAGATACTGGCAAACCTGTTCGCTCTGCGGAGGAATTAATGCCGCATTTGTACAGAATTTGGCCAACACTAGCTCGGAATTCGGCTTATATGATCAAGGAATCGTATCTCGTCGCGGTGAGAGTAAGTTTACGATTCGGTCAATCGTAAACCTTGATTGCTTGGTCCTGCCGAGAACTTTCGTCTCGCAATGTATATAACCGCTGTTTATCACGGAGCAATAAAGAAACCAACTCATCCAAAGATGATCTCGTAAATATTATATTGTAACGCAATCAATACAAGTATCTTCGACCTCATCTCGTTCTCATCTGTCATAATGATTCATAAAATAGTCATCTTATGAAAGAAAATACGCATTCCATCTCTCAATCCATCTCTCAAGAATTGGAAATAAAAGATAGATCAATGTATGTAATTCAACTCAGCTCGTTAGAGATATTTTACCAAGGTAATACATCTATATTTGCGAAAGTTTACGGGAGTAATGTTACCGTAGATGTTACACTAGAATTTATTGTAAAATTTTTTAGTTATTGTTATTATAATATTGGATATCCTGCAGTATACCAATTGTATTTCTTGATTATCAAATTTATTAACAGATACTTTAATATTTAACAGACGCGTCTGAATTGTATTAAAAATAGTATTATAAGAAAAGACCGTCTTAAATATTATTGAAACCACTTAAACTTTCAGAAATAACAGATTTATCATAAATATCACATAATCTCCATGACTTTTATGTCTCTTCTCCTGATTATATAAATATTAAATAATAGCGAATACGTACTTCATCAGGCTTTATAATTAAATTTGATAACTGTAGAATATAGCTAGTACGTGATGCAAAACATCCAACATTATAATAACAAAAAATTTTATAATAAATTTATAATAAAAAAAATAAATAAATTCTAGTTCTCTTATCTAATGGTGACTCCACGAACTTTTGCCAACATTTAATAAATTAAATCATAAGTAGAGAAAGAAAGAAATGCCAGTATTTCAGTTTATAAAATAAATTTTATGAATAGTTTCAAGTAATTTAATTTTTCAACATGATAAATCTTGATTATTAAAGTAATCAAATTAAATAAGTGCTTCATATTAAATTTCTGTATATTAAAAATCGACTTGAAATTAAAAATAAACTTGTGGATTCGATGACATATAATCTTTAAATATTCAACACGATCTTTGCTATTCAAAAGATGGGAGATCATACGTGATCGCATATTCATATACGTCGCCACTTCATTTTCTCAATAACTCGAAGAAAGAAGAATCTCTCATAATAAAAGCTTCATACATAAGAGAGAAATCAAATTTCTTCGTGAGCCTAACATAATTTCATACATAATGTATACCGCATATTCCATAAATAATCACGCGCGTATTTTTGTTGTAGACTTTTATATGCAATATATCTTTGAACAACATGCATGAGACGCACCATGGGAAACGTTAGCAGGGGCAGCAGCACGTCGAACGTATACAATTCCGTTTATTTACCACTAAAAAAAAACGTTTATCCTCGGCAACATTTGAAAAAAATAAATTCCTAGAGATATATCTTTCGCGACACGATTGACACGTTGATATATGTAGGAAGCGTCAATTTTTCACAGTATACGAAGATAGATGCATGCGGAACACATCTCGATCTCTTCGGCATCGTAAAATGGCCTATCTCAAATTTTCGGTTCAAATTTTCTTACAATAAAGTAGATACTCTGTATAATACTTATATGGAAAGATAATTTTGCTAAAATATCTACAAATTTAACTTAATCTGAAAATATTAGGGGTACAAATAAGTTCGTGCGGTTTTGAAAGAGATGGCGTAACTACTGTTTCATTCCACCGTTCCGTATTTCTAAGTATGCGTTGGATAGCTGTCATTAGTAGGTATTAAGTTCAGTATGTGTCATTTGTTCGAATTGTAAACAACAATATTTTTACTTCGTCAAATATGTCGAACTTTGTACCAAATAAAGTGTTTTTGCGGGGAGTTTTACTGCATTACTTCAATATGAAGAAAAGTGCTGCCGAAAGTCATCGTATTTTAGTGGAAGTTTATGGTGACCATGCTCTATCTGAGCGAACGTGTTAGAAGTGGTTTGCACGGTTAAGAGTGGTGACTTTGACTTGGAAGACCAAGAGCGTGCCGGATGTCCAAGAAAGTTTGAAGACGCAGAATTAGAGGCATTACTCGATGAAGATCCATGTCAAACGCAAGAAGAGCTTGCATTATCATTGGAAGTGACTCTGATTACATTGTAACCGGTTTTTCACAATAAAGATTTCGAGAAAAAACCGCACGAACTTATTTGTACCCCTAATAGTTTTGTTCATCATGAAAATAATTACGTAGGATGAGCAATGCTGCAAAAAGTTTTGACATTTTAGTACATAATTTTTAATATTTAGACATTAATTGTACATAATTATTTTGATAATCCAACAAAATTATTTTTAGATGTATATTTAGTTAAATATTTAGATATTTTAGCGAAATCATTCTTTCCACTGTACGAAAAATACGGTTTTGCTAAAGTATCTAAAAGTTCAATTACATATAGATTTTAAAATAACTGTATTGGACCATCAAAATAATTATATGTTGAACACTTAAACATTGGTGCACAAAATTTTAACATTCTAACAACCAATTTGAATCTACATAATTATTTTGATGGTTCAAATTATTATTTTCAAGTTTGTATCTAGCTAAATTTTTAGATACCTTCAACAAAACTATTCTTTCCATACAATCGTATCGTATATGCATTGTATCCGGTATATACTGTAATAAGAGTATATTCCTAAGTTCATTATACCAAAATGTTGAAGCTATAATAGTTTTTGAATTATAAGTATTTAAAGTTAGCGAATCATACCGTCTATAAGTTTGCACGTTCAGGTGTGGTTGACATTTTGCATTGTATCATACCTGAACGCGTAAACTTTAGGCGGTATGATTCGACAACTTTCAATGCTTATAATTTAAAAACTATTATAGCCTCGATATTTAGTATTAGGATTTTCGTTTTAAAATAATCCCACAGGAATCTTTAAGTGTTAAGTTTTAGTCTTTATCGGATACCCTCGGTCTTTTTTCTCTTCTCTCTTTTTTTCTAAATTACATATAAAAACTTACTATCATGCAAATGCAAGACTCTAATACTGTGTTGTTTACAATATCTTCGTGAAAGAATAGAACATTATAAAAACATAAATTGGATGTCGTGATCTCCTTATACGTAATATTGTTTAAAATAATCGCAGCGGCGCGATAATATCCGCGCATATCATCTCTTTGAAGGCACATTTCGTTGAGCAAATAAAGAAAAAAATGAGAAAAAAAGAGGATAAGAGAGACGGAGTTTCTTCTCGTTTCTCAGCTCACGTTCTCGGGCTTTGCGCGTCGCTCACCTCGGAAAATAGCTTCCGTTTACTTATTCTTCTCTTTTCCGCTTTATCGACTTATACGTCCATCGCAATCTCTTTAATAAGATAAACCAATCCATAGATTGATGAATTGACAATATCATCACTTCTCAAATTTAAGAATTTATCACAAATTTAGAATCAATCCTTTCTTTCATCGAAGAAATTTATTACATATCATAAAGATTTAGTGTACATATTGTTATAACTTGACGTTAAAACTCTATTCAAATATAAAAATGAAAATTAACAGTTGTTTTTGAAGAAATATAACAAATCTACCTAAAGCTTAATTCTCTAAAAATTCTACAGGGTATTTACTGAAATCTTGTAAAAAAGTTTCCTGATAATTTTTTAATTTCCCAGGTCCTTTTTTGTTCAAAATTCCAGGTGAGAGAGAGAGAGAGAGAGAGAGAGAGAGAGAGAGAGAGAAACTAACAAATTTTTAAATTCAACTTTGAAATAAATTGCAGTACAAGCAACTCAAGTAAACTATATATTGAAGGTTAGAACATAGGGATTCTACAAGATTATATTTATCATTTTCTACAACTGCCGCGAATATCTATCATATAATATAAGAAAGTTGCAATATATATAATATCGGTGAAGAATTACTTCATTCTGATGAGTATTATTTTCTACTATCATCCTGTTTTTTTTTTTTTTTATAAAAATTCACGAGACACACAGCAAGAATATACTTATTATATACTTATTATTATTTGTCAACATTTTATATTATCAAAAAACCGATCAAAGAAACAATGTTTTCAGAAACGTAAAAATTTAAAAGTAAAATTTCAAAAATTCTCTCTCTGAATTTTGTTAAAATTCCATAAAAATCCTTGATTTTCAAGAGTAAAAAAATTACTTCGAAAATTTCAGGTTTTCTAAGTTTTTCCAGGTAATAAACCCTTTTCCCAGCTTTTGAAAGTTAGTTCATGGCTCAATATTTTCAACTGGTAGAAATTTTAAATTAATTCTCTAAATTAATCAGAGAATCACAAGAATTGAAGTTGCGAATTATCTAGAATATTCTGAAAACGCAAAATGCAACGAATCATCTCAGGCTCGTTATCACGTTGCAAGGGGAAATAGGTACTGACCGAAAACGTTTTTGAGCTATCAGAATAAATTCCAGCAAGCGGCAAGAGAATCCCGCGGGGTCGAAAGAGCGGAGGCCGCAAGTAGTTCCTCGCTCCGCCGGATAGCCATATTTTTTCTCCTTATTTCCGCGTCCCCAAACGTAGCCGCTATTTTTTCACACCGCAATGTTACACTTTATGAACTCTGCGCCCGACACGTTCGTCCGTCCGTCCATCCAGCAAGAATTGCGTTTTCCGTGGTAACGCGAAATTGAATGTGCACAGTTTATGACGCACGGAATTGTGTATATCGTTAACTGCCGGTGCAAAAGATGGGCATGTATATGTATTATACATGGGCACGACGTTAGCTTTTTACGATTTATGCCGCTAATACTCCTCGCAAAACATCTACGAGGAATGTGCTTTGCACAAGATTCGACGAGAACAACGCGGAAAATGCTAGGCAATTATGTGTCCGACGCAGAAAAGTTATTTATATCGTTTTAACTCTTTATAAAGTAACGTGGAGTGATATGGAGAAAATATACAAATACATACTGGAAAAAGAGTAGCTGCATTACATGGAATTTTAATTAAAAACGAACAAATCAGAATTTTCCGGTTAAATCTATTATAATTTTTAATGAGATAACAAAAATTTTAATTAATTCTCAGAATTTTCTGATTCGTTCATTTTCAATCAGAAATTTTTCTCAGTAAGTCTATTTAAATTTTTATCGGTCAAATTTCATTCAACTTAAAAGCACAGTCGATATTTTTCTTTATTTTAAATTCTGATAGATAAATAATCCATAAAAAATAAGTAAAATACAGTCTGACTTCTACGATAGTAAAATCTTGTCATTAAAGATTTCATAAGTATACAAGATTTTTTTCTTAAAGACCCAGGTTGCTAAAGATGGAAGGTGCAAAATTCCACAAGATCGACGGAAAAGTAATCACAGTTTAATCAAAGTAGTCTCAGTTTAATCGCAAGGAATGATTAAAAAAGTCTGTAAATGTCATATCTTTTACTAAAATTTTAATAAGTATTATTAGCATTAGCAGATATAATTTATCAAACTCATATAATGTAATCTTTTATCCAGAAGACAGTTATTTTATATTCGAACACAACGTGTAAAATATATCATCTCCGGACACTGTCACAACTAAGGCCATCGTACCAAGAAGTACATTATATACCTACTATGTAGCAAGTTTAATAATAATACGAAGTATTCGGTTTTTTGCTCGATACTTTAATACAATTTGATATTTACGAAGCAATATTTCACTTTACACTCCGCCTAACACGCTGATTTATTGCAACCATGGCGAGAAAAACGATGAATTTCCCTCTTCTATTTTTTCTACTTCCGCTTTATATGCTGGCAAGATTTTCCTACGTTCCATGCGTGAGAAACGTAGGGAAATCGATATTTCTTTCTTAATAGGAAAGTAAAGTCTGATTTCGCGTGCATTGTGGCGAGACGGTGATTTATGGACGACGTGATATTTGGCTAAAAATTTTATCTGAGCTGTATATACGAATTTAATCCTCGCATTTTTACATTAGCTGCCACTTCATTCGTATCAATAGCAGCTTTATAAAAAAAAAAACAGAATTCGTGCAAAAATCATTACAGAACATTTTCAATAATAACAAAATGTCACAAAGCTAAATATCTGAATAATTTGATCTGACACACTTATTGTCCATTAAGCTATTAAGTGAGTAAAAGCGAGCAGTAATTCGTCCAGGGATCAAAAAATAAAAAATATCATTAAATCAATCCATTATACTCCGTATAAGGATAATACTCTTATTTGTTCAGTTTAATCGATACCAACGTTTATAACATCATTATCGTTACAATTATTACTTCATACTATACGACGACATTAAGTTCGCTCGTTATTGCTCGAGTTGATTAAAAGCTTCGAGCCAAATTACGTAACAAAATTCGTTTTAAATTTCCGAATGTAATCGTGATAACGGCGATATTGGATTCATCAATTTTTCCTTCTTTTTAACGTACCGTCGAACGAACACGGGAGATGATATCGTCCGTGGACATATCGCAATCTACGTAAACGGGAGCGGAGAGATTTCATGACCCGATATAACCCACGTCAAAATATGCAAATTCCCGTTACGCAAAACCGCGACATCGCAGTGTCCACAATGCGATTTCGAAATAACGCCGGCGAAAGTGTGTTGACTTGCACGAAAAGAACAATTTTGCAGAATGTTATCTAAAAATTTAGGTAAATACAGATCTGAAAATAATTTTGACCATCAAAATAATTATGTGAGAAATTCAAACATAATGAGCATTGTTGCAAAAAAGATTTGACATTCTAGCAACTTGTTTGAGTATCCTACGGAAAAATATCATTCTATTGTTAGATCTTTTTAATAAGAAAAATATTTTCTTAAAAATTATCTTAGAATATATTTACATTACAAATTTTAGGAAAACTCATTATGTATTCAAAACAAGAATTTATTTTTTTTTTCTAACAATATTAAATCTTATAGGAATTTATTTTCTTTTAAAGAATATTATTAAAAAAATATTATTAAAATTGAAGCAACAACTTTATATAAAAAGCAAATCGAATTTGTTTTAATTTCAATTTAATAATCGAAGTAATAAACTCATTGAGATTCAAAATACATTTTCAATAAATGTGATACTTGTAATGAACTTATGATAGATTATATGATGGATACATGAATTCTTTTAAAATATTTGAAATAAATAATTATTATTTGCGTACAGTATTTTTCTGTACGTAATTATTTTGATAGTCTAAATAAAATTATTTCCAGATCTGTAGATAGCTAAATTTTTAGCTACTTCAACAAAATCGTTCTTTTATTGTGGATGGCAAATGTTTTTTAAAGTAATTTAAAAATATTCAGAGAATTATGATATATGTATAATTCTCATACACACATAGGAAAGTCAGGAAAATAAGAAACGGTGAACGTCAAGCAGGCTCTTTTTTCATCGAAAAATATTGGTTTATTCGACTATCAGACTCTTCCGTACACATATATGAATCAACTTTTGTAATGGTGTAATTTGTACAAAACGATGAATTCTCTGCAGTACAAGAAATACTGCGTATCGATAAAGTTCAAACAAATCGGTAAACGGTCAACGAAAAAATCTCGCAACGACGCCCTTTTCAAACAGACAATACTGAATATATAGATATACTTTGATATACAACGACCGTTTATTCTCCTTCGAGGCGTTAACAGTAATATATCTATAATTACTTTCTTACACCGCAACAATCATGCGAAGGAGGTACGTTCTAAACATGAGGCCGTAGACAACCGACCGATGTTCTTAATCAACGAGAATAAAAAATGTGTCAACGTAACGAGTCGCGATAACAAAATGTACGTATAAAAAAAGATAACACGATGAGGTAATAATCAAGGCTAACGATTCCGCCGTTCGGCGAGAGAATTAGGAGGAAAAACAGGAGGGAGGAATTTCACTATTTCGCATAAAAAACGTATTTTTTAAAAACGCCGGAAGATCCACTTTTCGCGGTTCATTCAATGGATCAATCACGGTATACAAGTACCCAAAGTAAAAGAGAAAATTTCAGATTCGCCAGTCAATTATTCCCTATTGCCTCGAAGAACAGTAAAAAAGAAAGGGAGATAAGAGAAGACGGAAAGAAAGCTCGACTATAAGGGGGGAGTTTCGATCGGAGGAATAAGATAAATAGAACGGCTCAATCCACGTGACTTCCTTATTCCTCGTCTCCTTGGCCGTTCAGTTGCTGCTGGACTGTTCCCGTTTCAGCGAGCCGAATTCCTCCAGCATCGCCTGAAGTCCTTCGGGGACTTGTCCTGCATCCAATTCCTGAGTCCACTGACGATACTGCAGAAAAACAAATGATGGTGTGTAAAGTACATAAGTTCCGTCTCTCCGGTCTGGTCTTGTTCATACTAAACTGTCATGCTGGAGATCTTCGGTGGAATCAGAAGGATTTGGGAATGACCTCATGGATACGCAAGAACGCTGGACTCGTCAGGATTTTTCAACTACTCCTTATACTCGCAGTACTCGGCGGTAGAATCGATAGATAAATAACCTTTTCGACACAAAAAATTTTAACGAGCATTTCCGTACGGCGAAGAAGATAAGGACAACGAATGCGATCAATTAATAATCAACAAATAATTCTTTATTTCAAAATTTTTTATAAGCAGACTCTTGTTCTCTATTATTCCATCGTTGAACTTCATTCAGATTTATTGCTACATGAAAAAATAATGTATTAGCTAACAGTTTAATTGAAAATAATGTTGTAGATTTAATGATATTAATAAAATAAATACACTATGCTTTTATTTTAATAAAATATTATTTGATTTATTAATTATATTTAATTAAATTAATAAAATTATTTTCAATTCAGATTGTTATTGGCTAATGATGTTAATATAACATTATTTTTTCACGTATAAATCATAATTGAATAAAGAGAACGCCAATTTTTATATAAATGATAGAAATTATTTGTGCGAAACATTTCCTACTATAGAAGCCCACAAAAATAAATAAACTGTCGAACGACTTTGCGTAAAGTACTCAAATAATTCTAACAAATACGAATGCTTTTCTGCGACAAGACAAAACAAAGTAGTATTGCTAAAGAGCGAACCTTTGTATTCCGCCAGAACTTTACACTTTTGCGAGTAACTTAGTTTGCACTTCGAAGGAAGGTTTAAGGAAGACGATAAGGAAGACGATGAGAAAGGCGATGGAAAAGAAAAAGTTTCGAGGTTCTCCAGCTTCCGAAGAATTTGCTTTGCTTTATGTTCAAGATACAACTAATTCAGAGAACTTTGAAGCACATTTTTTTTTTCAATAAAAAAAGAGTTTTTTCGAATGTATTATAGATTTTATTTCTATTTTATTCGATTAATGATGTAGTACAATCAAAAATTGATATAAATAAAACTTTAAATATATTTAATTTCTCTCATAATTATAAACGGTGATTTATATAAATATACAAAATGCTTCAAAAAGTGTGTTGCAGTATTTCGTAAAATTGCTTTTACATTTTACATTATATGCCATAATAATTTTCAAACTATAAACTGTTGAAACTCATAAACTTTTCGTGAACTAAATGTCAGAATAAATATCGAAACGTTCTTTATCTTTCAACTTTAAGTTTTTACTTCGATAAAATATCAATATTTATATAAGAAAGAAAGTTAGTTATAAAAACTGAAATATTGAAATATAAAAGTGAACAATGCTTAATTTTTCTTAATATTTCCGCTAAGGAAGAATTGCATTCAAGTTTAAAAAAAAAGTACAGTGTAATATTTTCACATTTTCTACCAATTATATAATATTCAAGTCTAACAAAATTTATTAATATAAGCTGCAATTTATTCAGAAGCGTTTATCATTTATCTTATTATTGCAATACGCAGCTTATTCGTCGCAATAAACGATCGTTGATTTTTAAAAGAGAAAATCCTGGATTCTTTACTAGAATCCTCCCCCCCCCCCTCACCATTCTCGTTCGTTCATTTATTAGGAGAGTTAAGAATATGTACTCACCATCTCGAGCTCTTTCCGCAGAGCAAGCACCGCCTTTTCTCGATCGGCCACAAGCTCCTCCAGGTACTGATACCTCAGCTTTTTGCGAGCACGGCACTCCCTCGCACTCTGCCGGCTTCGTTCTGTAACAGAATAGCAAACGAACGAGGGTGAGAAAACGCGGATCCATATTAATATTAGGTGTTGGAATTAATTCGTAGCGTTTTTAATGAAAGAATGTTATTTATTTCACATGAGCATTAAAAAATACATTAATGAAAGTACTTCCCATCACTTGTAAAACGCTACGAATTAATTCCAACACCTAATACAAAGAATCGATATGTAAAGCAGCCCAATCCCCGAGACTAAAGTTTTTGGCCCCGAATTCGCGCCGAGCATAAATTTCTCTGGTTTTCGTCGTCAGGTTGTGACGTAACGGCAAGCCAAGTGGCAGATGTATATATATCACGAGCTCTACAAGAATTCACGATTTAATAATGTCGCCGAACGCGCAAGACGCATGGTAATGCCGCGGCATATGCGACCGAAAAGCGGAAACTTTTACGAAGACGGACGGTGTGTTACGGTAAGCTACGATTTTGTTCGAATATAGAAGGAGAAAATAAATGTGTCGCATGGAACAAAGTCGAAGCTCAACGGAATGCGAAACCGATTTAAATAACGACGTCGTTGCAATCTGAAATCTCTAATATTCAAATCCTCGAATCCTATACGGTTCTAGAATTTTATTAAATCGTTGATTTCTGTGCGCTTTATATTCCAAAATTCTCTTGATTCCTGAATTTCTCGAAAGTCCGGGATTTTCTAAGAACCGCGTTTTATTTCTTTATAGTCACGTTTCTGCTGAAGATGAGTCCAACCAGTGAGAGCTCTTTGAGCAACGCGACACGATTTAACTTTCCGCAGCTAACGTCAAAATTTGTAACGCAGTTATTGACACTTTCTCTATAGTCTATAAGACCTATATTTAATTTATATTAATTAATTTCTAAAAACCAAAATGATATAATTCGTACGAAAAAAATGGATACATTTTATTTACAAGTATACACAGAAAAATTCTATTGCTAATAAAAGATTATTCAATTTACTTTTTTTCTTTTAAGTAACAGTTATCTTTAACAAAAAATATTTTCTTAATAATAATCTCATAAAATATATTTGTTACAAATTTTAGAAAAATCTATTAATATGTACTCAAAATAAGAATTCATTCTTTTGAAGAATATTTTATAAAATTGATCAAAGAAGTGAGTTTGTATAATAAACAAATCGAGTATTTGTTTTAATTTAATAGTTTTAATTGAAGTATAAAACTTACTAAGATTTAGAATATATTTTGAATAAATTTAATGCTTATGATGAATACGATAGATTTACAAATATATGAACTTTTGCAATATTTGAAATAAATAATTATTATTTGCATACAATATGTATCTTTTGTACGTAGGGGAATATAAAAATTAAAATCAGTCTTGGCAATTGTCTCAAAGTAGCTATCAAATCCTCTCTATATAGTACAGCCTTCATAGGTCCATTTGCTGCAATGATTGCAGATCAGTCATAAACAAATTATCATACTGCATTGTGACAAAAAATAAAAATAAACAAAAATGAGATGTAAACAAACACGTGCTTTTCGTACACTCGAAAGGTTGTCTGTTTTATTTCCAATATTTTCATTGTAATTATATATCGAGTAAAGAGGTTGGATGATCCTGGGCTTTGCCCAAAGGATCCACTTGGCGCGAATTTGGAAAGGTTAGAATAAGTTGAAACACCAAGTGAAAAATTTTCACCTCGAATACATTTTAAAGACACAAAATTTTTATAAAAAATCATTCACGCTGGTTAAGGAACAATTACAGGTAATAATTAAGCTACGTACCTAAGGAAAATTCCCAAAAAAACACTCAATTTTCTATATGTCTCTATTGAACACAAACGAAACAATCATATATCGTTTCATACTTTCATAGCGTCGCTGGTCATTCCTTCAACTGCTAGAGACTCATAGTGCAATTTTAGATAGATAAACGAAAATAAAAGGTACTTTATCCAGGGTGTCCATTTGCTTTCTCTACATTTTAATAAGAATAATTCAAATTTACAAATATAACATAAACAAATTTTTCAACATTTTTACTAAAGAACATTTTACTAAAGAAATTTATAATTGAGTAAATCCAATAGATTTACCGTTTATTAAACTCCAGAGGATCAATTTAATTTAATAACATTCGTTATTTCATATGCATATTCAATAAAACATTGACAATAATAATAATAATAAAATAAGTTAATTCATACATAAATATATATATTTTCAATTTAATAAAATAGATTCCAATCTTCAAACAAATATTACATTTTATTAGCTCGGTGTTCGAAATTCATCCGAGATAAAGACAGAATATTCAGCACGCGTTTGTTTTGTTTATTTCATAACGCGATGTAAAATATTTTATAACAACGAATCGATTATTTTTGCACATCGTACAGCCAGCGCTGTTTATTTGACGAAAGGTCGCGCGTTATTCTGCGCGGACGTTAGGTATTCGGTCAGACACGCAGTGACGTGAAATACGTAACGTCGCATTGAGGTTCGTCCAGGAATGTATTCCGTTTCGTATCATGTAATGTATCATTTTATCCTTCTTCAACATTCGGAACATAACAAGGATAAAATGATACATCAAACGCATCATGTATGAAACAGAAATGCATTCTACACAAAAAGGATAATTTTGTTAAAATATCTAAAAATTTAGCTAGATTATACATATCCGAAAATAATTTTGTTAGATCATCAAAATAATTATGCAGAACGTTTAAACTGTTTATTATAACGTCAAAACTTTTTGCAGCATTGATCATTTGAATATTTGAAATTCCTATATAATTATTTTAAGATTCCAACAAATTTATTTTCAGATTTGTATCTAGCTAAATTTTTAGATACTTCAGCAAAATCATTCTTTCCATGTTGAAGTTTGTTGTCTTTTATTCCTGTATTAGATTGTACTAGAACTTTCTTTCTTGCTTTCGCTAAATATCAAACACATACCTATCTCACTTTGTTTCAAAAGCGTACGCTAATTCAGCCACAGAAAACAAATCTTAAATAAGTTGCAACACGCAAAACACGCATTCATAACTTATCGCGACAGCCATTCAAAAGCGATCAATAGTACCATTGACGCTTCTAATTGGCTATCATGATAGCGTTACGAATATGTTTTGCGTGTTGCGACTTATCTACATAAGCCTTTACCTATCAAGACGTAAATGCGACAAATAGCGGTCGTTTCCTATGAGCACCGTAGCGATTATCGGATCGCGTGATTGTGCTAACTTTCGCGCTTAACGACTCGTAGATGTGTAGAGGCAACGCGATGGTCATTCACAGTGAAGCGAATACTCCGATTAACTCATTAGAAGCGAAACTCGAGACGATATGAATGTAATTTGACTAACATTCACTCTAATTGAAAACGTGAAGAATGTGAAAATGATGAAACATGAATCGTCGGATATATTATAATCCTCAAATAACGGAAGAACGCGAAATTAACTAATTAACTGTCCTCTCTCAAGAAAAGGATTTCTGATAACGAAACAAAATTGTTCTCTTTTGAAAAGCACTTAATCTTATCGCAAACGCAGTGTAAAAATAAATTACGGTTATAATAAATTCTATTTTCCTCCCTCGAATTGAATAAGACTGACTTATTATTTTGAGACAGGAGTAAATAAATTACATATAAAATTACATATAAATTTAAATTTAAAGTTTTATTCCGACATTTAGAATGAATCTTTACTCGATATTATAATATAAAATACTAGCGTCATATCATCTAGCACGAAACCGATCTCCAAGATTATTTTATTTTAAATTTAAGAATTTTCTATTTACGAATAAAATATTTCTCGGTTAACAATAAATATGATTGTCCTCTTACATCGATCCTATTTTATGATAAATCTAAAAGTAATCCGGAAATCTTTTCTACGGATGCAATTTCTGAAGTAATAATTAATTTTTTAACATAATGTGAGTTCTGTAAGATTTGAAAATGAATGACGTATGCACATCAAAATCTCGATTGCGGATGCAAATGTGGAGAGAAAATAGTCACATCTTTTTTCCTATATTCTTTCGCGTTATTCTTCCATCGGAATGTAATAAATCGTGCGTCCGGTGCGATTAAATGTCGCAAGTGTCGCGCAAAATATCGCGCAATCGTTGCATTCTATTACTGCGTGTGATCGTAATTAATCGTGTTTTCGCAAGTGTCTTGTGCAAACGAAAAGGATCTGTGAAGAGGAAGAGGAGGCCGAGGAGAACGTCGGATGATGACAGAAATATCACAAGGTAATTTGTTATTTATTATTTTTATAGAACTTGGATCCTTTACTTATTGATAGATAATTAACATAAGAATTAGGAAAAAACATTGTCACAAATACTTATAAGTATTTAAAAAAATGTTTTTGCGTAATAATTTTAAAAAATAGCAATTACTTTTATCGCTACTAATTTGAATTTTATATTTTACAGATCAACGCAGATGCAATATACATTACGACAATTCTCACGGTAACAATTAAATTTTTTAATATAAAGTAATAAATCTATAAAAATTGTATCACAGATATAAATTTCTATATATATGAAAAAGCACAAAAATTATTATTCTATTAGTCTAAATGATATATGTTAACATTTAGAATAATAGAATAATTCAGATAAATACAAGCACATCTGTCAAATTTATTATTTTAAGATGAATGGGTTAGAATAGATCAAGATTAATAAATATTTAATTCTGGACTACAATTATTTAACTTATTGTGCATAAAAAAAAATACACGAGCATATAAAAAAAGTTCAATGTTATTTATTAATATATTATTTTTGTTTTTTATTATACAACTAAATATCAGTTACAAGATATATTAATTGTTTGACATTTATATAACAAATTTATTAATATTTGCCAATCATTTTATACAGAGGCAAAATTTTCGAGAAAATAACTAAAATCATCATGAAGGTATAATATATTGATTTTAATTTAGGCGTTTTAGTGTCGAAATAAATATTAAATAAAATTTTTGATTCAACATTTATGGAGATAAATAGTGAAAAAACCAAGCAGATATTTGTTATTCCTGCATTTTGTGATATAATAAATAAAAACTGATATCCGTAAACATAATCAAGGAAAACTAGTGTAGATGTGTTATTTTATTTTTCTCTCGATTTTCTTCCTAAATATATACAGGGTTGGCCATATTCGACGGAAAGATCTGGCAACACTGTAACTTTTGACAGAGATGATTTTTAAAATGAACAGCAAAAAATGTATTTTTTTCCTATGATTGAAAAAAAAACATCTTTCCGTCGAATATGACCAACTCTGTATTTAATGGAATTTAAGCTCTGTAGGTTTAACTCAAGTTTAATCTTTTTATAGTGTACAGTAGAATCTTTCTAAATTTGACTTCTGTAATCTTTGCATTTTCCTTATACGTACTTTTACAAATACTAATGTCATGTCCCTTCCATGTCATTAGGTAGGCTGGACATATGTTGCGCGCGCATCTATACCTAATTGTACTAAGTTCTCACAGTGTATACAATATAATTCCATAGACAGGTTACGTATAACTGTTTGTGTAAAATGTATTCTTTTGTGATACATAATACTATGTATATATATATATATATATATATATATATATATATACACATATATATACATATATATATATATATATACATGACTTATTTTCTTAAGATTATGTACACTGTACTGCACTTTGACAAATTAGCATGCATAACTGCATTCGCGCAAGTACGCGATGATTGATAGACTCATACTAGAAAGGGAACTCTACAATTTTGGCATTCCACTCTTATCGCTCCTTAAGCCTTTAAAGAGACTCTGCTGTATTTCCTTCCAGGATTAAGCTAATTCTACAATGTGCTTTTTGTTTTCTGTTTCTTGCTATTTGTCTCTTGTCTTATTGATCAAAAAGGCAAGAGACAAACAGAGACAAACAGCAAGAAACAGGAAACAAAGAGCACATTGTAGAATTAGCCTAAATGTTATTTATTATATTGATGCCAAAAACAATACTTGAAAATTCTTTCAATATGTATACAAATAAATATATAAATAAAGGACACAATAAATGTATTACGCACAATTCCATCGCGTAATCAAATAAAATTCAAAAAGCACGGTAATAATTATTAGATGTATTTATCAATGCATACATGAATAACATGCAAATGTTAATCTATCATAACCTATCCAACTGTTTATTGCTGATTTGATTTTATATCATTTTATATCAAAAGCAAAATGAAATAATAAAATAATACGTGATTTTAATTATTTACGTGACACAATGTAATATTACGGGATGTCTCACAAAAACCGTGTATTTTATATTTTAATGATATCCGATTTATATTTAACTTAATTAAGGCGACCATGTTGCCTTAATTAAGTTAAATATAAATACACGGTTGATTTCTCATCAAAATAAGATTATCGAATCGCGTCACAAGGTAATTATAAAACTTTTATAAAGTATTCTTGTTTTCATTATAAATGCCTTCCCTTTTCTCTTATTTTTCGATACATTTTTAAGGTGTAAGATGCGATCTAAAAGTACAAAATCCTCGCATTTAAGCACGAGATTCTGAGCACTGAGATTAGTAGCTCTGATTTATAGATTCTCAAAGATTTTTTTTATTGCGAGTTAAAGAACTGTTATAGATTTCAAAGTCGCTCAGATTGTTACATAGTTTCAAATAGCAAATTTCTTTTACGGGAACCATTGCGCGTCCAGATATAATAAACGTCTTTTATGACCGAGGTTAGCAAACACGCTATCGTTCATAGCTCATAGCTAGAACCGCCTTTTACGCGGCAATAAACGTCATACGTCTCATTGCGGGCCTTTAAGGGTGACCAAGTCACCCGCGAATTTTCGCAGTCTGTAGAACGTTGATCGGTCCAAGACCGTTTATCGGAAAGAGATTCGTCGGTGTCGATTGAAGCTGACGCGCGATCGGCGTTGCGCCTGGAAAATCGATACCGGCGCGGCGCACCGCGGAAATTAAGCGTTCTCGCACAGTCAATTTGTGGCTCCATTTAGGATCTCATTGCGACAGCCGACATCTGGACTGAGGCGAAGCGAAAAACCCGAGCGGATTTAAATAAAGTTGGTTCTGTTACCCGTAAGGAATAAAATGGAGAGTTCGTTCGTTCAAGCGACCAAGAACGACCCCGGAAAAGATACACGTGCAATTTCCGTCGATATACAGGTCGTCACGAAACCACAGAATATCTTTTAACGACAGATAGGAGACAAGTTGAAGAAAATACAATTGTTTTAACCCTTTAAATGAATTGCAATTGCTAAATTGCCGTTGTACAGAAAATCCAACAAAAACAGCGAATAAATAACAACTGAAAATTTGATTTTCAAAGTGAGAGATTAATAGCTTTTTAACGGAAAAAAATTCACATGGAACTCTAAAAATTTGTGTTATTTTATAAAGAATAATAAAACATTAATGCTTTTGCGAAATTAAATAAAATTAAAAGTTTCAGTTTTAAACAATCAAAAGTAATAAAAAGGTTTGCAATACATCGTTGTTTTTCATAGCTTTTTGACAGGAAAATGAATTCACGTAGAACTCTAAATAGTTAGTATTATAGTGTTTTATAAGGAATTAATAAGACGGGAAATTAATATTTGCAAAATTAGATGCAATTGAAAGTTTCAATTTTAAACAAAAATAGTAAAACGTTAAAATACATATTATTGTTTTGCAAAGGAGATTTTGTTAAAAAGGGATCAATTTCTGCCTAAAAAGATATAAGTAAAAAGAGTAGTATTTTTTGTAGATATTGACCTCGTGGATACAATAATAAAGTTCGTGAGAGGTATATTTAGGGAACACCTTCCAAATTAAGCAAAAACATGAAAATTTGGATGTTCGTGTTTAATTTAAGGAGATGTTGCTTTTCGCTTATACAATTTATTTAAGCGGAGATTAAAATATTATATATTTATTTAAAGAATATTCCTTTTATTATACTCACTTGGACAGAAACAACTCCCTTTTTTAACATCCTATTATGTCCGTTTCTATCAATGTAGTTTTAACTTTAATCTTAGTTCAATTAATCCTTAGTTCGATTAATTCTTCATTTTTTTTTTAGTTCCAAAAATTAGAAAAAGAATAACTTGAACCGAGATTAAAATTAATCTACATTGGTAGAAACAAGCATTCACTGAGAGAAAGGATTTTATTAATTTAGCAAGCCATCAGTATCTTTAACCGATGATCGGTAAATGTGACAACAAATTTTGTTGTTGTGATTGCTGCTAGTTTGCTATACTAATCAATTATTAGTAACAGAAACAAACTATAGAATCTAACCTATCTTTTGGATAGACTTTAGGTTCGTTTATATAGAATTCGTAGATGATCGTAGAGTCTTAAGTCTAGGAAACCGACCAAGCATAATCCGACCAAGCAAATATAAGGAAAATACTTGATTAGAATTGGTCAATTTCTTATGATTTGAGACCCTGCAACCGTCTACGACTTTTATATATATATATATACATATATATATATATATATATATATATGAGCCTCTAATTTGCAATCGTAACAAATCGATCGTTTTTTTTTAACAAATATCGCATTTGCTTTCCCTTGATTTGTGTATCTATAACCAAATCATTTCTCTCAGTGTTAATTTTCAATCCATGTATGTAAAACTTAAATTATATATGTGTATTATATATAAATTATATATATGTAAAACTTAAAACTTAAATAGAATAATCAGCTGGAAAGTTTTCGCTGCGTATAATACCTGAATTATATAACTATAATCAACAATAGAGAGAATCGAGAGCATGTATGGAATGAACGATGTGTGTTCTGCGGAAAGGAGGCCGCATCGCGATCGCAAAGAACCATCGGTGGCAAACATGTGGAAGAAAGGGAAGAACGAAATAGCACGCACTAAGCGATTATAAAGTTTCTCCGTTCTCGAATGAGAGGACGACGCGCGTTCCAGAAATAACCCCGTGAAATTACTCGGTCCATGCAATAGCCACGGGACGCAGCATCAACGCGGCGAGTTAGTTTCCCGTCCAACCTCTCCTTCTATTCTTCACCCTTCTCTTCTCGCTTTTGTTACCCCGAGGAGCTTCGCGGCAGAAATGGCGGAATTGCAAAATAGCCAAACGATAACCGTACGGTAAGAGCGCGGTCGGTAATCCTCGTTCGCCGAGGTATCGAGAAACCGCTGTGGGACGACCTGAGTATAAATATTCATTCGCGGAAAAGATAAACGTTCCTGTCCAACTATTCGCACCATTTCGTGCAACCTTACAGCGTGAACGAATGCGAAACAGAAGTCGCGTATACAATTAGTAGATAGCGATTCTCTCTTCGCGTGAAAGACGTGCTGTTGCAGCTACTAAACGTTTTAATCAAGAAACGCGATAGACGTCGACACGTTAAGTACACGCATAAAGTCAGAGTGCAACGAATGGCTGATATATCTGCTAGCCACATTCGTTTTACTGTCTTGTAGAACACGCTATCTCTCTATTTCATGCGAGTTTTCGCACCTGGATTAAAGAGGCGTTGAAGAATTGAAACATACTAGAGAAAAACTTTTTGATATTTGTATATATAGTTACATATTACTATATTATGATTTTCGATTGCTAACTACATATATGTATATGTATGGTTGATACAATAGTTATTATTAATACCATAATAATAATAACTCAATCATAATTAGAATGCTCGTCCGGCCGATGTCTGCGATTCTTCGAGGAAGCTGCGAGGAAAGAGGGAGAAAGGGAAATGTACCTACGGGAATATTTTTGTGAATGTGTCTACGTGTGTATATGTGTGTATATATATGTGTGTGTGTGTGTGTGTGTGTGTGTGTGTGTGTGGTGCGGTGCGGTGCGGTGTGTGTGTGTGTGTGTGTGTGTGTAATATGTAATTATAGTTACAATACCAAAAAGTTTTTTTCTCAGTACATCGGAGAAATAGATAAAGTCGCCCCAGTGACCAATATTTATTATTCCTTTGATCATCGTCTTTACTTTTAACATGTACAGAGTAACAAAAAAGTTTGGCCGTAAAGTTTTATGTTTATCAAATGATTAATAACATGTATACTTAAAAAAAAATTAAATTAAATATCAAAAATACTTAATAATTAATACACTGAAAAAAAATATTAATTTGACTAAATCTTAATTCATCTTTATTTCTTTCGATGAAAAATGTATGTATTTAAGTCAAACATATTACATTTGACTTAAATACATATATTCTCCAAAAGAAATAAAAACAACTAAATTAATTTATTCAAATGGACAATTTTTTTCTCGGTGCTTCCTAAATGATCACCTTCAGTTTTGATGCAAACTTTAAGATGCTTCAGGGACATGTCAACAATTGCCTGTGTTTTTTCATCATTAAATTTTTTCAGACTCTTTTTAGTATTTAATAAAATGTAACTAATGCTTCAGAATTTTGTTTAATACGTTATTACCCAGGTAGCAATCTGATGTCTTTAATGTCATTTTAACGTGAAAATGATGTCAAATAACGTCACCTTGCTACTTGAGTAATAATTTGCAAGATAAATGCACATAATTTTATCACACAAACTTTTTTGTCACTCTTTATATAATTACAATGTATATTATACATAATGTTTACATAGGAATTATTATATTCTGTAAAATTAAAGAAAAATGGAAAAAAGTTAAACGTTTGATGGCGATAATGTCTTTAACGGAAAAATAATATCAGCTCATAATTTGAGTGATGATTTGACAAACGCATAAAACTTTGTCAAACTTTTCGTCACCCAATATTTTTGTCATTTAGAATTATGAAAGATATTTTTTCAAACGAACAATTTTATCGAGAGAAAATCTGTATAATATAATGTATTCTTATAAAATAATAATTTCCAATTACCATCAATTTCATACATATAGATTATTCTATGTCTACGAATCAATCAGCATAACATCGAAAAGTTCACTTATTACATTGTAATTAGTATAAATTATTAGATTATAATTAGTATAATGTATTATTCTCTGTATAACCAATTAAAGCATCGACAACAATAATGGACAAAATCTAATCAAATTGATAATTGATTGCGTATTTTAAGTAATCAATGGCCTATAATTTATAACAAAATACTAATCAATATCCGATTATCGAACAATAAATCATAAAAATAATATCAATCACAGTCCCAGTTAAATTATCTCAGTTATTCAAATAATTATATTTTTATTACAATTTTAATTAAATAAATTAACATATGTTACACTATTGAAACAAATCTAACTCGTTTCATTTTATAATTATTAGATAATGATTAATGAGCAATGACAAACCATCAATTCATATTTATGCATTATTTAATGAATTTTAATCATAATTACTTAATTACTGATTCCAAATTATTTCATTAATCTAATTGGAGCAACAATTAATTGTATTGTCGCACAATTTCGTCGTACTGTGAAACAATTTCAATTCGAGTTGCAATCAAGATAAAATCGTATCATAAGCATTATATCGGCGGCGAGATCGCGAAATGTTAAAGCAGGTGTCTAGGAGATGTCAACAAGTATCCTTTACGTGGCTACTTACCGAGCTTAGCTTTCATGTCCGCCTTGTCCGCCGCCTTCCTGCCAGGCTTGCGTCCCCTCTTGCCCCCCTCTTTCCGATCACCGCGAGATCCCTCCTGCAAATAAAAAAATGTAATAGTTAATTGCGAAAAAATTCATCATACACTGTAAATATTAACTCTCCATCTGCAATTATATTTTTACTCCCTCCGTCTGCAATCTGAGTCTTTTTTGGCACAAGTCAAATGTCACTCTCAAATTTCCCTCTCATTTTTATTCATATTTTTTAATTTGTATTAAATGAAAGTAATTAACATTTCAATTAAAAATTATTTGGTAATGCAATTTTTTTTTACCTAGAACAATATAATGCAATTTTTTTGCTTAACCCAAGATTTTTACTATTCTCGACTTTCAAAAAAAAATTCAGGATTACTTTTCAATATGTTTATTACATTATCAAATAGTTTTTGATATGAATGTTAAAATCTTTATTTGAAGATCGGAGCTTTCTAACAAAGTAACTTGTGAAAAATCTTGTTTTCTAAAGACTTTCGAAGTCGCTGAATTTAATTTGGCTCAAAATTTTAAAATTCAAATTTCAAAAAATGATCTGATTATCGCGAAACTCGGTCTTGGTATCTAAGTTTGAATGTAGCCTGAAAATATCGAATTTGAAGAAGGTAACCTCCATGAAATAGAAATCACAGAACTTACAATCAAAGTTTGAAAGTTAGTTTGAAAATCAGTATTAACTGTTTGGCATAGCTTTGATGAGCTTCAAATAAAGCAAAACTAGGAACTTGATGTTACTTTGTAATTAACTCTAAAATCGAGTTGTATAATAGTCAAATTATATTTCTGTCATTTTGAATTTTGTATTTTTGACTTAAATTCGAGTAATTACCAAATTATCCCATAAGCCAAGTTTCATAAAAATCGAGCGAGCAATTTATAAAATAAAAAAGAGTGACTCGAAATGAGATCGTCAGTTCACAAAGGATTGATAAAAATTTAAATTTGAGCAAAAATAAGAGTGAAGAGAAATTTCGCTTGTATCAAAAAAGACCCAGATTTTGCAGAAAAAAGTTAATAAGTTACGAGCTGCTAATCGACATCGACATTCGCTTTCCTCTCTGACACAACCAAGATATCGTGCATCAAAATAGAGAGATCAGCCATTTGTTAAAACCAATCCATTTCGCACCCGCGGCTTCACCGCCGATCGGCTTTTACCGACTGCATGGAGAGACTAGTGAATAATTCTACCGAGTTGTTCATGATTAATGATCGCATCGTGGATGTATTTGCGCGGGGGTAGCGCGACGGTGACAAATCTTGCGCGAAAAGCCGAGACGACATTAAAAATTGACGCGCTGCAAAACGGGTGGTTGGATTATTACGCAGCCTACCGAAACGAAAACGCGCGCCATGAATAATTCGCTGCGGGGTAATTTACGATTCAATCGGACCGCGGTCTCACGTACGAGCGCACACGCGACCGCTATAATACCACTTGATCCGCGCCAGAGTTTCGCCCCGATTATATAATATCTTGGACGAGATACGGCGGTGTCGTTTTCAATAGAAACAAAAGCTCATTGTGTCGCCTAGAAGAAAGACCATGCCCCAAGTCTATATCGATGGTAAGTTCGAGGATAAAATCATCTCCACCCTCAAAAATCTTCACCCCCTCGATCGTAAACGTGAAATGAGCAATCGCTGTCTCGCCGACTCTATGATATCCCTTTTCTCGCGGTCACAAAAGTGTAATGAGCGTTATTCAATACCGGCGAACGCGAGACCAAACGATATCCAACAAACGTCAGCTTCGCTGGTGATACAGTTACACAGCTTTGAACTTTATGATCGTCGTAATCTAGTCTATCAGATGAAATCAAGAGAAGTCGTATTAACTCCCTGCATTTATTTTCTCCTCTGCATAGTAGAATTCTCAGTTTGACTTTATTTTCAGCAAGATTTAGACACGAGAAAAAGATCAAGTTCTAAGATCATCGATTTTAATGTGCAGAAAGAACGGATTTTGCTGAAACATCTAAAAATTTAGTACAAATTAAATACAGATCTCTGAAAATAATTTTATTGGACTATCGAAATAATTATAAAAAAACACTCAAGCTGGTAGCTAAAATATTAAAATTTTTTGCAGCATTGTTCATCATGTTTGAGTTTCCTATATAATTATTTTGATAGTTTCAACAAAATTATTTTCAGATCTATATCTATGCGGGACAAAATTTAATTTCAAAACTTAATACAGATTTTTGTTAATAGTACTAAGAGTAAACATTTACTTACAGTAAATATTAACCCAATAAAAAAAATGGTAGTAAAAAAATCAAATTAATGATTGTTATATCAAATAAATATGTTTATATTTAGTAAATATTTCTTTAAAGCTATATTTAAACAAATATTAATTAAAATTTAATATTTTTGTAGTGTAAGTAAATGTTTAAATACTTCGGCAAAATTGTTCTTTCCGTAATTGTCTACATTTTTCTGCCCTGAATAATAGAATTCTAATTGTTTCATTTTCAGCACAATTTAGACAAAAAAAAATCGAAATATTCTAAAGAAATTATTTTATTATTGCCTGCATATTTTCAATATTTTATTTATACATTAATTATAATATACTGAGCGAAATTGACGTGATATACAGCAGACATAATTATTCTTTCTAAAATTTGAAATTAATATTTATTACTAAACTTATTCTTGATATATTTATACATATTTTTTTGAAATTAAGAATAAAGTAATACATCCTTAATTGCAAAGCGTGTTATTTATGCCCAGTTTTTCATTTTCTTATTAACTTATGGTTAGAGTTATCCTGATGATAATGTAAAAATTGTATTTTTCTATAACTATAGTTAATCACCAAACTAAAAATAGTTGTGTATTTAGTGAATTTAAAGTTATTACTGCGAAACTATCAGTTTAATGATTAATCATAGGAAGAAAAATATTTTTACATCAAGTTAATCAAAGATAAGGTTAATTCTATACCATAAGTTAATCAGAAAAATCGAGTCTCAGAAAAATTTCTGGTTGAAATTCTAGTTATCTCAAATAGAATCATAATAAATTCAATCAGAAAATTTTGATTCGTCCATTTTCAAACAGAATTCTGTTGCAATCAGACTCTTTTTCCAGTAGAATTATTTGCAAGCCGCATTCTTCGATGACATATGGATTCTCCACAATCTCGCGCGTTCTTGACGCTTCATATGTGCTATTATGATACAAGCCACATCGCGCGCGCATTCCTATATATATTCTATGGTTCCCTTGTCCCGAGAATATTATTTATGCAAAGTATACATTTCTCGTGTATACAAACTGCCTCGAGTCAAATGAACGCTGCGTGCATACATTTTCGCGAATTGCATTTTCGCACGAGGTTCTCATTTCGTCCCGTAACGAAAAACGGGCGGTCACACGTGAAAACGATTTCAACACGGTGTAATTACCTGGAGGAGCAATTTCGCAGACTTGGGAGCACAGTGGACGACAAGCGGACCCGACACACACCAGATAGAAATGCGCCCATCTTGCCGGCGAGCCGTTAAAATTTACACGTCTCTCAGGCATGGTTGTTGCATACGGCGGCCGTTAGATATGCATACGCCCTCAAGGATGACAAGATACAAATTTCCGCCCCCTTTTAAAACCGCTACAACCTGTCCGCACCTCTCAATCCTATCTGGTATTAAATCTCCCAGAATCTCTGTTCTTTCTTTCCAGAATACTTCCAGCTTTTTTAATCGGCCCTAACCAACCTCTTATCGGTCCACTAGAGAGTGGTTAGGATCTCCTTTTCTGATTTACAACCTCTTTTTTTTTCCCACGTCATTGTGTGCGATAATTGGAATTGATACCCGTATGCAAAAAAAAATGCAGAAATGTCATAATTTCGAAATCTCGTGCCAACAATTACGTAACTTGAAAATCGAGAACGTAGTACGCAAATAGAGGAATGTTCACGGCCGTTTTTTACAAATTGTAGTATATTGTAGTTACACTGACAAGACAAACGATATGGATGTAAACATCTCGTTAACAAATATAATATCTTTTATGGTATCCCAGGAATATTGAGTTATCTGTCAACTATTTTTTGCAAAACAATCAGCTTTTTCCCAATGGAAAAAAAACAGTACGCCGATTAAATAATAAAACTACGAGATATTCTTTCAGAATTTTGAGCTGAAAAATTTTGATGATTTGACTTTTTAAAATGTAAACGGATTATTTTTTATTTTAACGGTTAGTTTTATAAACTTTATTTTTGAAATTATAATAAATTTAATAATCATAAGTAAGTGATAATAATTAAAATATCCCAGCTTATAAAAACTTTTAATTAAACATATAAAATATAGCAATTCGTTCCGAAATACTTCATACGCAATGTTATGTCAATTCAAACTGTTTTGTTTCTTTACAACATCTCAACACAGAAAAGAACGATTTTATAAAATGTTTAATAATTTAGCTAAATATAGATTTAAAAATAATTTAATTGGACCAGCAAAATAATTACGTAGGAAACTCAAATATAAAGAACAATGCCACAAAAAATTTTTTAACATTCTAGCAACATTTAACATTCAGCTTGGGTCATACATAATTATTTTAATAATCCAATAAAATAATTTTCAGATATGCATTTAGCTGAATTTTTATATTTCAGCATACACATACGTTTCTTTTTAAAAAAAAAAGATTATTTTTAAAAGAGAGCATGCAAGAACAATGCGCGTTATGTTAATTGCAAATTATGGCTAAGCAGAAATAAAAGATGCTTTAGAATTAATCTATTAAGAGCATTTTCTTTAAAGAATCGTAAATAAAAGAAAACATAAAACATTCGACAAAAACTATCCATTGCATTGAGAAGGGATTGAATAAATATTTTACTTTTGTTATATTAAGAATTGATGCTCAGAGAAAAGATACTTAATAACATTAATAAGATTTCTTTTATCATTTGTGCGTGCGTGCGTGTGTGTGTTCATAATATCTTTACTAATTATAATCTATAAAAATAGCAGTTCAATATAAATGATTATAAATTTTGAAATTCCGGCATCATTATGAAACATCTCGCGATTCACATGTCATTGAAAGTATTTAACATTAGCGAGAATAAAACATTTAGGTATACCGTTTCTACTCAATGTAAGCGGATGATTCTTTGCCAAATGTTTCATACACTTTCATTCGCAATTCTTTGAAAAAAAATATCCATTACAGACTAACTGCAAGACATTTTTTATTTCTGCCTAGCCGCAATTTGCAATTAACTTTCTCAATTACGGCTACAGATTATACAATCATTAAACAATTTTCGCTTGGTTCAAATAACCCGTTGTAGTCGAAGATTAACATAACATTAATCTCTCTCATGCTTTCTCTTTTAAAAATATTTTAATGTAAGCAAAAGTAAATTCAGAATTAGTATAAACCGACAAATGTCTTGTCGATAACAATATGAAACCTCTGCCATAGAACATGGATCCGTAGCTGTAAACCCAAATCTGCTACACATTTACTCATACTGACATTTCCGTCTACTTGCTTGTCTCTATCGTGTTGCACACTCGCACATTCCAGCCACAGACGTGCCTGTGAGCGCACAGACTCTAATTCCTTCTCCTGTATACGACAATCCATTGACGACGACTTGATTGACGTATATCCGATCAACGAAGAAACAATCCGTCCGTTTCCATAACTCGGCAATCGCCATTTACAATTCCCATCGCGGAGAGTATGTGCGAGCGTATGTGCATAATGCGACAGTAAACAGTATCAAATGAAGTATTGGGTCGGAAAATTTCCATAACGTATATTATTGATGCACCTTTAATTACACGTATCTCTTTGTATCCCAATCGTATATAATTATATAGAATGTCTTTCCGCATTATGAAGGATTTAAAAACGAGAAACGAATGGAATATTGAATAGAAATTAATATTAAAGCTTCTGAGTCCAATTCACATCCTCATCAAAACGGAATGTATCATATCCTGTTTTAAATAGCAAATGATATTCTGGATTTCATTGAAAATAAGCCGATTTTATAAAATTATCGAATTAGACACTATTACTAATTACTATATGTATTTGTGTATGTTTTTCAGTTAACTTCTTTCAAGTTATAGCAGAACCAAATCAGTAAAATCAAATAAAACTGTTGGAATATTTATATTTATTTTGTATTAAATTGTACAATTCTTTTTTTTTTTATTTTGAAGTGTCTTAATATTGAGTCTTAGTACAAAATTGGATCACTCGTGTCCTGCAGATTTCTTTTTTAAAAAAAAACTAGGAATACCAAGTAATCAGTTATAACATTTATATCAATTTTTTTTTAAATATGTATAATCTTATTTTCTAAAGATATTAAAATATATATAAAAATCACTTAATAATTTTTATATTTGTTAATGTAATAAAAATTAACTCAGAACACGAATGGTCCATGTGCTGAAGGTTAAACTAGTTCCACGATTTCTTTTTCGAAATGTCACATAGTATATACAATTATTTTTAATGGTACAATTGAGTACAAAATAAATACTGAATATTTCAACAAATCCGATTTGATTTTACTGATTTGACCCTATTAACTTAATACAGATCTTCAATTGACATCTATGTGAAATCTACGTCAATTGTAGAACGTCATGTGTTTTATTGATACATAAACTGTCATAAGATATGAATATGCAATAAATCTTGCAATACTTTTTTTCATTCATGAACGAGCGAACTCATCATGTTCTAATATGCAAATATCATTTTCATGGAGCTTGCAATTTTAACGATTGTCAGAACTATCGAAAGTGAAACGTAAAATTTCATCGTTGCGCGAATGTAAAATTTTAAGATATTTTTTTCTAACGTTTTTCGTCGTTACCAGCAAAAACATGCGGAGCAATATTTCTCGTTTAAAAAGTAATTTCAGTTATCTGAACTCGATTACTAGATGCTGTTACAGAAAATTGGACACGGTCCTACCATCGGAGTGCGAGTTTCCGTAAAGGCAATACCTGTTTTAATTTTTATAATTTGCATTTACATGGAAAAAAAATCTGTTAGCGCATTATCGACGTAACTTTTTTGCGGTCTAATAATATTAAAAAACTGGAATTTCCTGAACTTCTACATGCATACCAAATTTCTCTCATCATGGAGGTATTATGCCAAAATGTGTACAATATCTACCAATATTCTCTTAATAGATAGTCTCGAGATTATATAATAAAATCTTTTTAAGAAAATATTCTCGTTATAGTAGCAAGAGATAGAGACAATAGTCTACTTTATAATTTTATACCGTAAGCTCTTCTGCATACAACGCTTTCACGCCACTTCTAGACGTAGCATATGCTTTTTTCTGCGGAAGCTAACCCGTCTAGAAAAAACGTATTTGCCCTAAAAGCAGCGATGTAAAATGTCATTATCTTTTATGGATACATTTTCTGCACTCGTATCGGTCACGTGCTTCACGTATATAAAAATAGATTTTTTTATTACTTAAAAGGACTAAGAGGAATTACTAAAAGCAAGCACCGTAAAAAAACGACAGCGTCCGACGGTTGGACTTAAGGCTCCCTACCGTTTTAACATTAATCAAGCCGAGGTACGCTTCAATGGGAAACCCTTAACGTCGTCTCGCCACGGCGAACCGGATGCTCGATACTACGCCACTGCACCGGGAACCGGATGCCCGCAAAGCATATTGCACACAATATGTAGCGGAGATGCAACGACACGGTTCACACCGCTGCTGCCATCATCACCTTTACGCCTTCAGGCCTTCGAATGCACTGACGTCCGTTAACGATAATTTGAAATATCAACGCCAATGTGCTCTCAGAGATATTAAATTTCTGCTATAGATCTACTAGTGCTCCAACCAGTTTATCGTATGCATTCCTTGATGACAAATTCTTTGAAATACATTTTAGCGCAAACAAAGTTATCGAGACACTTATAGAAAGAACGGTTTTTTTAATTGAAATATTTAAAAATGTACACTTAAATATCAAAGAAATAATGATGAACTCAATTCCTTGACTTAAATAACATTTTCTTATTTTTAATTTCCATGTGTGTTAAAATACAAATCAATTCACTTTTTAGTTTTGAAGTAAACAATGTCCATCTTAATATTATATACTTAATAAATAAGAAACAAAATTAGAATTAAATTCAATACATTTTCTTGAATTGAATTGTTTAACTCCATTGTTTCAGTTAAATTAAAGATTAGAGGAAGCGACCTATAGAAGTTAAAAATAACTTAAATTGAGTATAATTTGATGCTATGAGTTTAATAGTTAGCTAACAGATTTGGAAATGTATACAAATTTGAAAATTTTATTTTCAAAATATTAGGTGTTGGAATTAATTCGTAGCGTTTTACAAGTGATGGGAAGTACTTTCATTAATGTATTTTTTAATGCTCATGTGAAATAAATAACATTCTTTCATTAAAAAACGCTACGAATTAATTCCAACACCTAATAATTATGTAGGACGCTCAAGTTGGTTGCTAAAATATCACAATATTTTGTAGCTTTTTTGCTCATCATGCCTAAAGTTTCTACATAATTATTATAATAGTTCAACAAAATGTTTTCAGATTTGTATCTAGCTATCCTTTTAGATACCTGAGCACAATCATTTCTTGCGTAGAGTTTTTATATAATAACCATTCATAAGCCTCTCAATTAACCGAATTTCAGAGATGACAGATGATAAAATCATATTCTCTTAATTATTTCTGTTTATGAATTTCGTTTTATAACCGAATTTTAAATTGGAGCTCCGTCATAAAGATACATAATGTTAAATGTTGTGGAATCAAAAAAATAATGAGATAAAACTGGATATTATACAGGAAAAGCTAATTCGCACCAAATTACTGCAAATAAATAAAAAGCTTTTTTATGTGCGTTCATAACTACGTTTTCGAAATTCGAATTGTATTTCGCAAAGTGAAACTTCAATCAAAGCAATCTCTGACGGGTCTATATAAAAATATAGAGGCACATTACATGCGCAGGAGTCTGTTTTACCGTTATAAATTAAAACAAGGCAAATATTCTCGCTGTAAACTGGTTTGTTGGAAGACCCAAATCTATTTAACTTTATTAAAATTTTCAGTCTTGTAAGTAAATGCAGAACACCTAAAAAATTCACTTTGTCTGAAATCCGCTCAAGAATTACTGTGAAATATAAATAAGTCTTGGGTAGCTTCTGCAAAGGAGCATCACCATCTTCATCATTCAGATCTTTAAATATGTTACTCCTTCACGAATCTACCGCACATTTCTCTATGTCTCTCTCTTTCTCTCTCTCTCTGCCCCCCCTCCCTCCGCCGAGTTATTCTATCAAAACTTAAGTTCGTTGCGAAAACCGAGAAGATTGAACCTTGGGTTTTTCTTAATCCAACCTGAATAGTTGCCGTAAAATTAGAAGAAGAAATGTTCTTCGTCGATCAACGGGATAATTAATAACGAAAAGTGCGGATAGATTATATTACGCTACAAAATCGAGTTAACGACGCGAGCTCTCCTTTACGGTTACCAGTCATTTAAAACCCTGAGCAAAAGCCATTCATTAGATCGCATTCCTACCTCGCGTTCTACTGAACGCGAGTTTCAGGTGATCGCTTTTCGAGAGAAAACTCTTTAATTACAACCGCACACCATCGCCGTTCTACCGCCGCTGTTCTTTTACTCCAGCTTTTTCGTGTTGCACGGTACTCTCGAATTTCGAAGAGAAATAACGCGTGCTCGCAATTAATTTCCGTTATTAGCCAAATTATTCTCGCGGTCTCTCTCAACGTGACCCTTTAAAATGCGATTCTTCGCACCGTTTCCCTCCTCTTATTCTCCTCTTAGTCACGCCGTTTCTTCGCATGTTCGTGATTCGAATCACCCACATTGGACTCACTCATCTTCTCCGCTCTGCTTCCAGGATTATCTGTTTTTCACACTTGAGTGCCCTCCCGAATTTCAGCGTCGTTTGACACGGTTTTATTAGCATGGTTAATTTTAATTGCCTTAGTAACCGGGTTTGTTGGCTGCACGTCGCAATTTCCTTTCATTCTCTTTTTCTTTTTTTTGTTTTTACTCCTCCGGCAAAACAACCCCAAGAATATTACGATGAAACCGGACGTCCGCGGAAGATGCTCGCGCCAAGAGGTACTTCTAGTTGGCTTTACTATTTTTTTTTCCCTACCGAAGGCGGCGCTCAGCGGAAAATGGACGTTAGACAAATTGGACTAAAGTGGACCGAAATGGAACAAAGTAGACATAAGTGAGGGATAGGAACGTTTTACTATGGTGGTCACGAGGTAAAAGCTGGCTGCCTTCCACGCTCAACTCTTTCGTCTTGAATTCTCATTTTGCGGAATGATTTACGGAGGGAAATTTTGCGCGTGTCTAAACTTTTATAATCATCCGACGGCGATTAACGCTAATTTATTGTCACTGCAAGGTCCTTTGACGCCGAAAACTTAAAACGTTCGCGGTCGCGACATTATGCTTCGTGCAAAAAAACACAAGCTTCAGCAAAGGGGCTGATTCTAATTAAAAAAAAAAAAGTCGTCGACGATCATCCTCCGATGAAAATTCACGCAGATTATAAAATTCCGAACGCTAAAGATTTTAGCCCGGGCGTAAATTTGCCATAAAGTTTTCGTCGTGCGCGTAAACGCTGAATTTACGGTGTACAATAATTTATGAAGTTTTCATCAAGATTTCACAATACGCCGCGCTGTGAAATACATGCACAGTTTCTCTCTTTCTCTCTCTCTCTCTCTCTCTCTTGCACGCGCGCGCGCGCGTCACTCACGATAATAAAGCCGGCCAGGCGGTGAATGCAAGAGTTACCGGATTCACCGTGCCCACGACCTTATTATTACCTCCATTCGATCCATGGTTGCACAATCCTCCGGTCCGCTTACACCAACGAATCGCGTACATTTTCCCCGAGTGCGCAACAGCGCTTATCTGCTTCGAACAGAGGATTATTTTCGTCGGTCCTCGCGTTCGAAGGTCGTATTTAGCTCATCGTGTTACGTTTCGTTCGTACGTAAGACTTTTAACGATCCGCATCAACGAAAGAGAGAAAGAAAAAGAGAGAGAGAGAGAGAGCTTTTATGAAAGTTACAACGAGGCCAGCACCAATTTTCCATAGAGCGGAAAAGCGGATTTCGACCTCAGGGGAATCGAACTTTGGTGACATTTTAAACACTTGGTAATACTTTTCTCAGAGTAAAATGTTTGCAATTTTTAAACTCTACCAGATGATCGCGTGAATAACGACAGTTACGAACCAAGTTTTCAAGCTTATACATATATACGATTAACCCACTTCATAAAGATATTATTTGATTTCGTGATATTATTGCGGTAGTTTTGCGGGCAGTATTTTTGTGGCGCTGTTTTTTTTTTCTTCTTGCCATTTCGAATTGCGACGACAAAGCTGCGGAGAGCTGGTCTCGGGGAGTGTACAGTCGCGGGCTTAAAGCTTTCTTGAGCTTTTCCAGGTCATTGTTCGTCTCGACTAGCGTAACCGGAAGAGAGTAGGAGGCACGGAAAGAGGCGGAGAAAGCTCCCTCGTAATTTTCCAGCCGCGCCGCTGCTCTAGCGACGTTATGTACAACAATGGACGGGGATGTTTCGCGAGCACAATGGACTAGTGCGGGTGAAATCATTGCGTGAGCACCAAAATCACGTAAATTTCGTCGCTCTCCCTCGCTACGCGTATTTCGCGCGTACTCTCGCGCGTATCACAGCGAAAATATGTTCGTATCTCCGATATAAAATTAGAATGAAAAGCACCATCTCTATTGTATTTTCCGTAATATCCTGTAGTTGTAACAAAAAGACTACCGCGAACGAAGAATTTTTAAAAATCAGTAAAGTACCATTCGTAAAAATTTGTAAAATATACGAAATACATTGTTAAAAATATCATGAAATTTAATATACTTTTATTATAAGTTACACAAGTTGAAATTAATTTCATAACATTACATTAAATATAATTATATTACATTAAATTTATAATGTAGGTATTTGTAACTGGAAAATATATTTGTGTATATATCCATGAAATTTAACGTACTTTTCATAAAATTCTGTTAAATTTAATATACTTTCCATAAAATTTTCCGTGGATTTGTATGAAATTTAATGCATACATTCATTACATTTAAGACTACCGTAACTTAGTTTTCAGTTAAACCATTCATTACTTTTTAGTTACCTCATAATTACAAACTTCTTTTACACGTTACTTAAATTGCTAATAAAATTTCTTTAATGTATAATTCCAAAGTATAAATATGATTTTAAATTTATAAAATATAATTCCTTCGCAATAATTTTGATAATGTAGCAAGTTTTCTACTCCGATTTGATTTCGGAGCTATATGCTCCACTTCATATAAAATTTCTTCGAGATGTCGAGATAAAATTACACAACGGCAAGGTACGTAATGTATAATAGTGTACAACGAAGAAACTATATAGAACCGAACGTATAACATTTTCCTGCTGGCATACACAGGCTGATAAGGAGACAAAGAGAACGCGATTGGATTTATGCGATCGCATTCGTCCACGTCGCAGACAATAATTTATGAAAGTCAAACGACATAAAGAGTGCACGCATGTGCGAAAAGGAGGACGTAGATCTTGACGACAAAGAGAAATAATATCGTGGAATATCTCAAGGCGGATATAAATTTTCTCTGCGTCGACGTCGATAGAAGATACTATAATCGGCCGAGGCCAATATGCATTATAAACAAAAATAAGAATGATTCAATATACGCCGCGGCAACTCGAAAGACAATGAACTGCATGATGTGCGTGTACTTTGCACACCGCATGACGATTTGATGATGCATTCGAAATTTCTCATTGAAAGCGAAACAGCATAAAATAATAAGTATAATATAACAGTAAAAAATAATAAGATATATAGATCTGATATATAATATCAGAGTTACCACAAATTTCTCATCCTAAAATTCTATAACTTTTTTCCCTGATTTCTCGACAAAATTTTATAATTTTTGTTGACTTTCAATAATATTTTTAAGTATTTTTTATTTTCCGTATTTGAAAACCGTAAAATATTTTGTTGGGAGATCAACTTAACATAGCGATGTAAATTATTATCAATGTTACTGCGATACTGCTTGTACTTTTAATTATTAAGTGGGTAGTATTCGAAAACTGCGTAGGTGCGATGTACGTATATTGAACTTTTTTAAAGCCAGGAATTTTTATTTTTCAGAAATTTTTGCAAAATTCCCTCCTTTTCCTGACAGTTTTCCATTTCCCTAACAATTCTTTGAATTCTCTGATTTCCAGTTTTGTGGTAACCATACTTATGAAAGCCATATTAAAAAGAAAAGTGTTTGGTATTTGTGATTATAATTGTGTAGTAAAATAATTATGGTTAAGCAGCTTCATTTTTTGATTATTACTGCTATAATGTTAGTAATAATAATTTATATAAAACTATAAATATAATATAATGTTAGTAATTAATATTAATTACATTAATAATAATTACACTTATAACTTTATATATAAAAGAATATAAATTAAATATAATTATTACTAACAACAATTATAACGGTAATAACTATAAAAGTAAAGTACCTAACTATAATTATTTTTCCATGTAATTAGACTCACGAATACTAAAACCCTTTTTTTTAGTACAGCCATAATTTTACTGAAAGAGAAAACAAAAACAGCATACGTCGAGACAAGAGATAAATTTAAAGGAAGAAAGTGGAAAATGCCCTATAAATCCTTTAAAGAATTTAATATACTTTGTCTGCGACCTTGTGAAACGCGTTTTTTAATGTTCTATGCTTGTGTGCAAGAAGTAACTTTAAAAGTATAAGAAATAGATATAAACTCAAAGAGATCACACGACTTTGCCTCGTTACGTCGCGGATTTCCTCCCCTTCAAAAAGATTCAATTCGAATAAAATATAAATAAGAATTTATTTAATTTCCTGAATCTTCCTCATTTATTTTATTTAAAATAGAGATTAAATTTGTTGTGTTTTCTGTATCTATTTTATTTAAAGATTACACAAAAAAATCAACTTAAAGCTTTGAATACGTAAAGATTCATGAAGATAAACATCATCATTATAAGGTGGTGTTTCAATTCAAATATTCTTTCTCATGATTTTAAAAACAGATGAGATTAAAGACTTTAGACTTTCGCGAACTTCACTAATAAATTCAATGCATCGCAAGCCTAATCTCAAACCAAGCATTATATAATACTTATTAAAGTCGGTAACATCGCCACATATTGTGCTAAAGATATTGCGGCCGGCAAAAGGTTCTTTTGTACAATGCCGTGCAACATCTGGAGCGCTTCTCGTGATAACCTGGCTCGTCGAGATACTAGCACGGAACGCGAGTGACGACGTTGAGAACGCGAAGATCCTCTGTTACTGCTGGAGTGATGATGCTCGCTGCAGCAGCAGCAGCAGCAACAGCAACACCTTAAAGCTATATCGGTGATAGTAATGATAACGAGAACGATAACGTTTGCAATACCGACAAGGCAGAAACTATCATCCGCGACAAGGGACGTTAAAGTTCTGTTCAAATTCAGCAACAAGAGAGAGAGAGAGAGAGAGAGAGAGAGAGAGAGAGAAAGAGAGAGAGATGATGCCAGTATTAGATAACTCTATGAATACGATATCTCGAAATATTTCATACGCAAGATGTTCCTCGAAGAGATGTTCTTATCGTTATAGATGCCATGGGCAATATGAAATCCAGATTTCAAAAATACAACAATATCGAGATAATCTACATTCCACGCAATTGTTAGATTTATCCGCATTTCCACCAATATTAACTTTAATCTCGGTTCAACTTATGGTGAATTCATTCGCATTATGCTGGATTAATGGACATTAAAGGCTGCTTTATATGAAGTATCTGAATGCAGTGGCATAACATAATCAATTTTGATGAATAATGAAATAATGCACGTATGTTTTGTTAACGCGTAATATCATTGTAGGGTATTTAATTGTTTAAAATATTTATGCTTTCATATTTAACTTTACTAATTTCATATACAGTAATTTTTAGTATACACTAATCTGATGTAATGCAAGTGAATTCGCTATTATTCATCTTTTTCTAGTTTTAAGAATTAGAAAAAATAAAGAATAAGTTGGACCGACGTTAAAATTCTACTTTTTTGATTGAAACAAACACAAATCTGACAATTGTAAAATCGCTTCGATATTGTGATATTTTTTTAAATCTTGATTTCATATCAACTTCTTTTTTTAATTCTTCCGTCCATTTTATCAACATAGATTAACTTTAATCTTGGTTTAACTTACTCTTTATCTCTTGTTCTGATTCTCAGAATCAGGAAAAAATAAAAAATAAGATAAATTAAAGTTAATCTACAATGATAGAAGTAAATATTAGAATTAGAAAGAAATGAAAAACAAATCGGACCGAGATTAAAATTAATTTACACTGTTTTAAATGGACATAAATCTAACAATTGCATAGAACAAAATATTAGAATCTCAATATCATCACACTTTTGAAATCTCATTTTTATATCATTTAACTTTCTCTTCATCTATTTCTAATTTTTAAACACCAGACAAGCAGGTTAGACAAAGATTAAAATTAACCTACATTGGTTTAAATAGATATTACAACAAATCATCTCGACATCGTTGTATTTTTCAAATCTCAATTCATATTACTCGACTTACTTTCCTTCTTTTTTCTAATTTTTAAATTAAAAAAAAATGGACATCAAGTTGGGCCGAAATTAAAGTTAATTTACATTGATAGAAACAAGCGTTAAAGGGTGTCCTAAATTCCAAAAATCATGCATTATCCTATGCTCTGACGATGACAGAATTACGTAAAGCATACAGTTACGTCGCGAAGGGTCATCCATTTTCCTCCTTTGTATAGGCTTTCGTCATTATCACGACTTCGATTAAACGTTTTTACTGCGTGCATCGAAGCGTTTCACATAGCGTGTACTCGCTTGCATCTCCGGTTCGAAGAAGTGCACGAAGGACAACGGACGATCACGTACAATCGTAACTCCTCGCTCGGACACGAGATTGTGAACCTTGTTTCCAAGGACGTGATAGAAGGAAATATCGCGGATTTGTTAAAAGACGCCGTTGCCTCGATGCCTTCGCTTACGAACCTCAATTACTTCTCAACTAACCGAGTACTTAGTGAATTTTCACGTAACGCAATGTAATACGAATCGTTTCGGAAGTAGTGCACGGATCTTTCAGTCATGGATTCTTTATCAAATTTGATATATTTTCCTTGTAAAAGAAATCATTTCATAATTCCTTCCGTCTATAACCACAATTTTTTGATTTTCTATAATAAATATGCAAATAAGAAATTAATATGAAAAATAAACCATAGCAATTACATTAAACAAAGAAGCGAAATATCTCTCCTAAGAAAAAAATATTTTATGATGAGAAATAATGAGCGTTTAACCTTTTTTATATTAATTAGTATTATTTTTGTACTACACGGTAAATTTAAAAAAATCAATATAAATTCTTAATTGCAAAGATATAATAGTTCGTACGAATGAATTGATAGAGGCAAGAAGACGAGAGATACATGAGTGACAGAATATAAATTAAGCAATGCTGCAATACGCAGTAGATAAGCTTACATTCATTATCATATTAAATTCAGGTATTTTATATGAGACATAATGTCAGATGCGTACATAGAGAGAAAGAAATAAAAATATTCGCAAACGTGTGTGACGTTTTCTCCAATATTGTAGATTATAAAAAAGTTTAGCTATAAGAGAAATTTAACTGTGATAATATATATA
>NW_011627135.1:3263671-3428865 GCF_000204515.1 Acromyrmex echinatior | reverse complement strand
ATATATAAATATTAATAAATATATATAGATATTGGTGTATATTTATACTTTTATATACAATTTAATTAACAATTTAATTAACAATTTAATTTACAATAGAATCTCAGAAATAATTGTGAGCATTTATCGATAAGTGAGGTATAAATACAAATCTTTACATCAAAATTATAAGTAATTTTTAAACAAATATAATTATCGCATTTGTAGCTTCTCTCGAAGTATATGATTTCTAAATATAACTTAACCGCTGGAACTTGACCGAGTGCCTTTTTACACAACGTGCATGCATTTCCGTTCGATTCGTTCCCGATTCAAAATCGACAAAGTAGCTATCGGCAAAAGCCCTTTGCAAGATAAGCTCGTCAAATACGAGTACGAATACGTGGCAGTATCGCGAAACATCTTGCTCCAAGAATAGCTCGCGATTACTCGACGTGCCAGGTACGTGTGCGTCTCGAGATTTTTTCTTTCTTTCCGCACGAAAAAGCGCGGTTTGCTAAAAAATCGTGGACCACCACAAGTCACGCTTTCGATGGTGACACGCGTCGTCGCTGAATTGCGCAGTAGCGTCGCGGGTGGGCGACGCGGATGCCCGTGACACGGCGGGCTCCGAAATCGACCGGAGCGGCGCGTCGGCGTCGCGGCGGAGGAAACGTCGCGACACTTTATGAATTACGATCATCTCGGACGGGACCCGAGCGGGTGTCCCAGTTACATCGCACCGCTCTGTCGAAAGCAGGCAGGAGAGAAAGAGAGAGATAGATAGAGAGACGGAGAACGAGAACGCGCGCACGCATACGCGCGCGTCGCGACGGCACACCGACACAGATGGGCAACGGAAAGGCGCCCGTTGCCGCGCCGCGAAACGTTACGTACGCGTATGCATATAAGGCGTTTCTCGCGTCGTGATATGAAACGGACGCGCGGCGCGAAAACAAAAACGCGATATACCGCGAAGCGCCATGGTGCTCGCGCGCGACGGCGTCGCGACGCCGGCGTGGAGACATGCCGGGCGTCGCGCGAAAAATATCTGGAGGGAAAACTCACCGGTGCAACGCGTCGTGCGGGCTCTGTCAACTGCGCAGTTCACGGGCCAAAAGGCTTTCAGGCAGGGACGTGACGCGCGCGGATCGCGCCCGCGGCGGCCCGCGAACGATGTGCGCGGTGGTGACGCTGGCGTCACCGCGCGGCGCCTCGCGGAGGCGCGCCGCCATTTTAATTGTACCGCGCCGTCGACCGCGATTAATGGCCGGTATTCATTCATAAGAGCTGCGCACAATCAAAAGAATAGGAAACAGGGAACAGACTTTTGCATAACGCATAGTGCATAAGAGAATCAACCAATCGAAAAAGTTGTTCTTTTCCGTGAAGTGGAAGAAAAGGAAGGATTCTACTGATCCTCAATAAGCCTCAATAAGACACTTATGATGAGTATTTGTGCAAAATTCGTTCTTATAGAATATAATAATTACGAAACATACGGAATGATTTGTAAATTAATCCTCACGATACACGATGCGACATTCCATGACTGTGATTCAAAATTTATAAAGATGCGATACTGCGAGTATCGAGATATCGAAAAGATGGCGGACCAATCATGTTGCGAGATGTCGAGATCCGTTCGTTTCCCGCGTTTCCTACACTCGAAATATGCTTGATTTTTTAAAAGAAAAAAAAATGAGTTAATATACCCAAAGCACAATCAGAATGATCAGGAGTTTTATGTTAAAAAATATTACAAATGAAATTTTGATTAAAAAAAAATATAGGCTCATAAGTTACTGCATAGATAAGATTTAATATGATTTCATAAACCATTAAGAAACACTGAAAGAAAAATTTTTTTGTGATAATAGTATGGTAAAATAATTACAAAGCTCTACTTTTATAGTTATTATTTTATAGTTATTTATTGCTATAATATTAATAACAACAATTATACTTATAGCTCTATATACCAAAAAGAATATTCCTTAACATCAAAAGTGATACAATTAAAAAAAAGTAATTTTTTAATCATTATTATGAAGTTAATTATTAGTAAGTTAGATAAAGATTATTCTATCAATCATTAAAGGTAGACTCAACTTCACAGTCTATCTGTCAAATAGCACTTGTATCGTGTTCTTAAGATTTTCAAAGAGATTATAGTATTTTCTATAACAGTGACACATTTTTTGAATTGTATCGTTTCTGTAAACAAAAAGGAAATTTTTTCTACAGAAAACATTTAAAATTAAGACTGTTTTGATAATCGAAGTATGAAAAAGAAATTTTATTATAAATTTAGCCACTTCAGCTAATCAAGATACATAAATGTAAGCTGCTGATACGTTAAAGTACATTACATAGTAAAAAAAACATTGTGTATTTGTGTTGGAAACTCACGTTTTTATTAACAATTTATGTTGAATGTTTTAATATATTCGAGTGTTAATTTAATTGTAATTATATATTTATATTGTAATTATGTTATTTAAAAATTTTGTGTTAAATCTAGATTCAACTTTTCTTAGTGTCAAAATGATATAATTTATAAATAAATGAACAAATAATATTATTTATGAATAAATGAACAAATGAAAAAAATAATTTATTTTAAAACGTAAATTATAAAATTATACTAAAAAAATATATTCGACAGTTGGTTTACAAACTGTGTTGTCTTTTTTGTGATTATTTTTTTATAATATCTGTGTTATTCTCTAATATATTCATCTTATATATGTTAAGTGAACACAAAAATTTGAATTTATCAGTTTACTTGTTCAAGACAAAATGAGCTATATTTGACATAAATTTCACAACAGTGTACTTTTGCTGAATTATTCTAGATTTGTAATTTTTTAAGATATAACATTGTCATAATGAAAAAAGGAGTGATTCTTAGAGATTGTAAAACGAAAATGACAAAAATATTATAATATTTAATGATGTGTCTAAGACAGGCCTGTCCAATTTGAGCTCTAGAGCCAAAACACAAAGCCATCAACATAAATAAAATTCAATGTGAATAAGATTTCGGAGACTGTAAAGTGTTGCTACGCATTTAAGTGACGCTTATTAATACTTTATTATATTAGTCCTTGAAATCTTACAATGAATTTTTTGCGTCGATAGTTTTGGCTTCGGAGCTCTGATTGAACAGGCCTGGTTTAAAAGAATATTCTTTTTGCTGATATTTACAACAATTTTCTGTTTAGTTGGAAAATAGCTTCTTCCTTTTTTAAAAAAACTTAATTTTTTTAGTTATACATGTCACTTTCGAAAGGAACAATATTGTTTCTGAAAATAACATTGTATAGTACTTTACCATGTAATTATAATAATACCAAATACCAAAAACGTTTCTTTCAGTGAATAATTGAATTACTATTAATCCTTCGCCAATAATGTGAACTTTCCATCCTTTGTCTGCAATCCTCTTCAAACTTTAGATTTTTATGTTCGGATTGTATAAAAATCTGAAAAAATTCTTACATATTTGCAAAAGCATCAACAAGTTTTTACCATTAAAAAGTTAATTTACATTTTTTATAAATTTAAATTCATCTACCCGAATTCACAATTGAAAAATCAATATGTCTTTAAAATCCAACATTGCCGATAGAGGGTAAAAAAAACATGATCAATGCAGTTAATTATACGATACATGTACAATAAAAATATTTTGTATTTGTGTGAAAAAACTGATCTTTGTTAAAATTTTTATGTTGAATTTTTAACATATTTAAGTATTAATATAATATATAATGTATTATTTATGAACTTTGCGAATATATATTCAATAGTATTCTTAGTATTGAAGTAACTCATTTTATAATAAGAAAATGAACAAATAACATAAAAATAATGTATTTTAAAATGTAAATTCTAAAATAAATAAATAAAATACGTAAATTTGATATATTATAAATGTTAATTTTACTTAAAAAAAATACTTTCGCAATTTGCTTACAAATTGTGTCAGTGTTATTCTTGTATTAATTTTTACATAATATTTGCATTATTTCTTAACATATTTATTTTATATTAAGTTAATACAAAAATTTGGGTGGATCATTTAAGATATATAAAATGCGTTAAATTTAACATGAATTATTTAAGTGCGTATGCACACCTCGCGATGATCGTATATCCATTGCGCACTTGCTGCACTTCGATAAGAAGATTCATTTGAAATGCGAAACGAAATTAGTATTAACGATTGCGCGAAATGTTCAATGCGTTACGACACTTGCTACAATAATTCGCGGGTAGAACTTCCTCTCGAACAATCGAGCAACTAGAACGCAATTCGCCGTGGAAAGTTTCCACTGAAAATCGACGATGATTCAAGCAAGTCATGGCGATATAATTCGCAAAGTACATACCAAAACCAAACTCGCATCCGCTCGCCACTCTATCCGCAATGCTCGTCAAGATAGTTCGCGAATTTTGAAAACCAATGTGAATTCAATCGTTCGAACAACTGTCCAAGGTAACAACTCTGTGGCGCCGTAAACGAACGAGAGGTGATTTGAATCGCGGGCGCGGTTCAATTTCAACTGACGCGAAGTCAGCGCCATCGCGCGGGAAATGGCGGCGACGGCAGCGCCATCTGTCGCGAAAAATGCCAAGCAGAGTCAGGCGCCAGGTTGACCGCATGAACGAAATATCAGCTAAACAGCAACCCCCCTCGCCGTCCCGCCCGCTTCTCCTACATCCGCTCGATCTCAATCGATTCGCAGCCTGGGATGTCGGGACAATTGCAATTCGCGCGTATTATCGCGTTCATTAGGACGCGCGAAACACGTCCGTCCGACGCGCGCCCTCTTTGCACAATGTGGTGTAATCCTCGACCGTGCACGCACGCAAGACCCGTAGCTGTTTCCCCATGGCACAGGTTTGCGTCACGCGCGAGCACATTGTCAGGCGCACGTATTGCCGAAAAATCGTGCCACTCACCGTCTCATTCTCCACGATGCACATTGGCTCCACTTCCATGGCGTTGCGAACGATACGCGTCGGTCTACGGAAACGAATAGGTGCTTTCGGAATGGCTCGCTCTTCGCGATGGCGATCGTCCGTAACACTTCGCGACGGCAACGTGTGTCTGTTTACAAACACTGCAAGGTCACACATCAGACCGCCGTTTCCTCCCCACTTTCCCGCCCACCCCCGCTCACTTCAGACCGCTGCGCGCATTACGTCACGAGGCGCGCGATGGTGGCGGCGCTACGCGATGAGACACCTAACTTCCCGTGAAAATGCGACGCGCGCGCGCGAATGAACGATTTTATAGGTCGCGATGATGAACGAGAATAGGAACGAGGTCGACCAGATGTCTCGGAAACTGATAAAATTGAGTCAATAATCAAAGTAGAGGCGAGCGCCTTTCGTTTTATACGAAATAATGCACTCGTTTCCAAAATAGTCGTCTGTAAACTTTGCCAGAATTATTTGCGATTTCAAAAAAAGAAATAAATTTTCTGATTTCTTTAATCGCCTTATACTCATTGCCATCAATTTTTAATCTCGATTTTACTCTTAATTTACTTAATTAATTTACTCTTTCTAATATTCGTCTCTGTGCAAACTGATATTATAATCTGGTAGATTGAGATTATTAGAAAGAATTCTATGCAGAATATAGTACAGAAACTTGCAACAACATTGCTATATTTTCAATATTACTGGGTGTTGCAGTGTCACTGCAAATTGTTGGAATAATTTGATGATAAGGAAAAAATATAAAAGAAATAAAAGACAAAAAGAAAAGTTCTATTGCAATATTTCTGAAAACGTTGCATTATCATTGCTGGAATAATGTAGTACGGAGTAAAAGAAAAAAAATAAGAAAACACATGGTGAAAGAGAAAATTATTATGAAAGAAGAGATAAAAAGAAATTAATATTAAATTGAGATTATAAAATGAATTTTCTAAAGTTAGGAAGAGATAAAGAATAAATTAAATCTATGTTAAAGTTAATTAATATCTATACATTGACAGAAATTAATGGATTGACATTCATAGAATTGAAAAAAAATTAAAAATAAGCTAAACCGAGATTAAAGTTCATCTACATTGATAGAAATTCACATTATTCCGCATTCTGAAATTGTCCCGTTATCGAAAAATGAAGAGAATGACACATTATTCGTTGTTATCCAAAATGTTGAACAATGAACAGTAAAATTGTAGTTTTCTTGTTCATGCGACAACACAAAAGTAAAAATTGATGAAATGTCCGAAAAAAAACCATTAGATTCCGAGTACGACTGGATTGTTCGAATCTGTACGAACGCTTTCAACATATACCTAACGATGATACACTTTATATTTTATGACAACACTTTGAACTTGCAACCCCAAAACTCTGGTAAGTCAGACAGATTAATATAAATAAGAATAAAATCTTTGAAAACATTTGGTAAAAAAAATTTCAGAAATCTCGCTCTTGTCGTACACACTACTCATGGCAGCGTTGGACCTTTTCGCGTATTGTGTTTTCCAATAAATCGATACGAATTGTAGGAGAGAGAAAATAAGGAAAAATCATTTATCATCAACAACGCCATGGTACAGAAGAGAATAGAAATATTTTTGTGTAAAATATATTCAAAACTTATATTTAAAGTCTCCATACAACACAGAAGCATCCAATAACATTGCTGCAACATTTTGCAATATTACTGGAATATTGCTATAATATTGTTAGAATTATCTGTGCTGTATGGATCTCTGCAGAACACAAACTGACAATAATATTACATCATGTAACTTCTCACTCAACAATATAAATTATATCATGTAACATGTTGTACATACCACATAACAATTATATTGTTGACTAAGAAATTATAACATTAATGTAATGTTACTATTAGTTCTTGTTCAGAATCGTCTTCGGATCATAAGCGAAAAAAGAAAAAATCTCAAAGATGCCACCAATAACGCGACATATCGCACGACGCAGAAGAGAAGGGTAAAAATCGTATGGCTTATGTAAAAAATATTCAAAACTTATATTTTAAGTCGTCTTAGTGAAAATTCTCAATGCGGAATTGTACAAGACGTTCTTTATCCGTATTCTAAGTATCATAGGGATAAGTTAGGGAAGGGGCGGGGTTGGGTAAGGTATACGGTATATAATACAGTACTAGTCATCTTTATGTGTTCCAAAAATATTCTAGTTGTCTCTCTCGCTCTCTCGCTCTTCCATGCACTCTCGTCGTCTCATTGAGACATTTTTCTCTCTCGCACGTCCTCTCGCACTCTCCCCCTTTCCAAACACTATCTAACATGTCTATTATTCAGTCAAGCCACATACAAAGCCACACAAATTTGCAAGTCGAGAAAGCAACGGATGCTCGCACGTACCTTCTTGAGCTAATATAGTGATAATCGCACTCCCGCCTCCAACACTATAAAGCGTTGAAGATATTTTATTGTGATGTTACAGCAAAAAAAAGACGATTCAAAGATAATATACAATGGAAGTATTGTGACTTTTTGCTCCTATGAAATCATGCATATATCCGATACCACAGCTTTGCACTCTAATTTGTTCTATGCAATCGTCAATCTGTTTATAAATATCTATGACGAATCACCAATCCATTACAATTATACTATAACAAATCATATTTATGGAAGGCAATAATGCAATTTCGAGAAATGAATATATATCGAATTTTCTTTTCGTTCGCGTACATACATTGTGATAATGACAAATGAAACACAAGGAGGAACAGTACACAAGACATCTTTTTCTCGCTCTGTGATATGGGTGATCAAAAAATATAAGAAAATATAAAGCAAAGGTTTACGGACACTAATAATCCATTCGTCTAATATTATTTATTAAAAAAAAAAAGAGCATTTAATATGCTTATGTTTACGATTAAAACAAAACGTTACAAGTATGTAGCCGAAATAATATTAAATATCTCGACAAAATTACAATAAAAAATCACAGAAGGCTCGTCGAATAAATGAAAATAAAATTTTCATAGACCACCCAATTCACGGAGCGATTGGACGCTGCTCACTTATTTACACAAATACTTATTAAGATATGCATACACTGAACAAATGATGAACGGAGAGCGAATGTGAATTTTCGTTATTAAATCTTGTAAAGATCTTGTACGTGTACAGTAAATACGAACAAAATTTAATTCACATCCAATTAGATTATAAAATTAGTATAGAAAGTTCTAATAAAATTCAACTTTACATTCACTCGTTCGCTCATTACTCATTCGCCAAGTATATCCACATCTTTTGAATACTTTAGAATTTTATAATTTATATACTTATACTGTACACATACAACCAAAACTATCGCTAGCAAATTTGTAATGTATGTACATAATTTGGCGGTTTTGTTTGAAAATATTTAAAAATCCTTACACGACATACACAGTATGACCGCTATAAATCTATATAGCTGCGTTTTACTTCGCCAATAATGGCGTTGTATAAGTGGAAGAAGTTTCCGTCAGCCTTCGCTCGAATGTTCATACGAAACGAAACATAATTACATAAATATCGAGAATCCGCCTATTACCTTTCGCTACTAACTGATCGTTACTATCATCCCCAAGAAAAAAAATTTCAAATCGCCAATAAGATACGTCTTTTCTACCATTGTGCTTCTTCCTTAGACCTTATTTTATCTTCCTTTTTGAGATACAATCGCTGATAGTCTTCCTGATAAGTGACATATTGCGCGTTCGATTTACCAGGCTTTTGTATAGTACCACCGACCGGCGAATTATTAGGGGAGTATTTCATTTCTTGTAACTCTTGCAACTCCTTCAACGATCTCATTACCATCTGGACATCCTTTTCCTGATCCGTTGGTTGTACTGCGTTCGCTAAAGTATCATCTGTAATGAAACCGTCTTTCCGTTTATCAATTAATCCTCGTGGCGAAGAATCATCGTTAATGATCTGACTAAGAAAATTAGTTGCAGCAATTGTTTCCTCATTTTGTCTTTGTTCCTGTTCCTCCTTCGAGAGGGTTGTTTGCTGTGGCATAGGCACTACGTCTTGGTTAATAGGCCCTATTTGTTGCTCAATCATCTTATGATCTTTCTTTCTTTTCTTTTGATCGTGCGACGATTTATGCTTGACTTCCACACATCGCTCTCGTTTCTTCTCTTTTTTTTCAGTCTTCATGACCGTTGCGTCAACATCTTTGTCGTCCGATCTCTTTTCGCATTTAATGTCAGCATTTTCCTGTAAGAACCTATGTTTCAAGGCTTGTGCTGACGAATAGGAAGTATCTTGTCTATATACGGAATGATGTCCTGTTTGGGAAATTTCGTTCGTCTTAGAATGGCTCACAGGTTCCGGACACGGTGTAATAGAAACTCTATCCTTTATCGCTTCAGTTATTTTTGTCGATAATTTATCGTAATCAACACGTGTTATGGACAAAGAGCTGTTTGTTAAATCCATAAAATTAAATTTCTCAACGTGACTCTTAGTTGGCTTTTGAGCCATTAGTTGTGCTGTAGGTACTACAGAAATTTTACCAACTGTAAAATTGTTGACCGCAGCGCTTTCCTGCTGTTGACTCGCATTGTTCTCTGTATGCTTATCTTTATATTTATTACTATGTTGCTTCCTATCGGTATTAACGTCGTTAGACTTCGCTGTAGCTTGACTTGCAAAATTCGTCGAATTTTCGCCAATGATCTGAACTTTGGATACATTCGTATTTGTCCTCTCATTTTCTTGAGACAAAATATTATTTACGTTTGTTGCATCATTCTTTGCAACATTGCAAACTTGAGTATTCGTAGAAGTGGTAACGTTGTTTGCATTGACCATTTCTTTTGATTTCTTCAACTTCTTCTTAATGCTAAAATCATAAAAATTCATTAATATAGAATAGCACATGAATACTTGACATCAAAGGAATGTATAAATATAAGACAGGAAGAAGGCAAGCTGTACACAGTAAGAAACAAAAATATGAAGTAAATTTTCTGTGTGCATTTAATAATAATAACAAAGAGTGTATGCTAACTAAAATAATTGAAGCAATTTTTGCATGTACAAGAAACTAAAAAAGCATTCGAGAAAGACAAATTAACATTAACATTAAACATTTGCGTACAAGTTAATATCATAATTTCATATAATCTTGTTAATATTTATAAATGCATTAAATTGAGTATCACTTTCGTAGAATATGACTTTTTTTCTAGGAATCCGTTAATGTTTCGAGCGAAGAAGTAGAAATCAGTATTAATCCATTACACCTTCCTAAAACATACAATAATCAAACCATGAAGCGATCAATTAACCTTCCTGACGTAGTCATGTGACGTCAACGCGCCAGATTTCTTGACCACGATTTGCAAAGAAACTAGTTAAATCAATCTTCAAGGATCTTGATCCTAATTTTCGAATAACACACACTCCTTTCACTTTGATGAAAATAGGAAAAAACCATAGTAAGGGACTTTCATGCACGAAGCAAAGCACAAATAGCGAAAGTTTCTTATAACGCTTATAGACAGTGTATCAACAATTGAATGTAATATATATTAACAGCATAATATACTACTTACGCGGGTTCAACTGGACTAGCATATTTTAACAAGGTTTGCAATCGTACGTATCCGGGCGGCCACAATGGTAATACATTCGTATCCATGAAAGAAGCAACAAACGATTCCATACTCTCCTTTCTTGATCTGAGAATTTTGAAATAATGTCTCCTGGCGTTTGCAATTTCAAAAACAAGTTTCCTAAAATTGAAATTTACATATATATGTGTGAATACACATTTAGATTATCCATAAATTATATATTTTTGATCAAACAAACTTTGCTTCATCAGTCCATGGAAATCGTTTTCGTGGTATTTTTGGTTTTTCCGTGTTTTTAGACGAACTATCTTCTTCATCGCTGCTCTCTGCATCTGCAGGAGATCCCTCAAAACCCCTGAAATCGATCAGTTAATTATATCCTAGTCAAGATAATATTATGAGATTCATGATATCGCGATGACAAAATGATGATCAGCATTTGTTGTGACAGAATTCCGCGATCTTAATTTCTTTTTTAATAATAATATAATACATAATCAAATAGCCTAGTCATCGAATTGTGTCCCACATCAAATGCAGTTTTTTTTGTTTGACACAAAAGATGATTCTAGTGATGAACTAAACACTGATACTGATGATAAAAAGCCCCGCATCTTCCTCTGCTTTCTCAGTAATGTGATAGATGAAGAATAATGATCACACTAAGTAATAAAATGTCTTTTCTTCTATATGTAAACATAATTGATTGTATGAATGTTGGTAATTTGAGAGAGCAAAAGCATGTAAGCATGACTAGATTAGAGGAAAAAAGATTAAAGGCAGTAGAAAAGAGAAGAAAGATAAAGAGAAAGAGCAGTCGAAGAGGCGAGAATAGAAAGGGGTTCCTCTTACGAGGGGCGCCTTACCAACAGTACCGATATATCTCCCAGTATAATTGAGGACTGAGAAATAAAAAATTACAATAAGTTTATATTCAAGAAATTATAAACTATAGTTTTATATGTACTGGCAAACTGGATTTTTTTAACTCAATTGTATTTAATAGAATTAAAAAATTATAAAACAATTTATTATAAATAGAATTAAAACATAATCTACTATTAGAGAGCAAAAGTGAACTGTCGCAAAAATCAAGAATAAAAATTGCGACATACCAAACCACTAATAATACTATATATATAAATAAAATTACTTACTTTTCATCAGCAACTTTCTGACATTCTTTCATATATTTATCCATAACTGATGGCATAATATTATCGATGAGCGTCTTTAATCTGTAAAGTGTTAACAACTTTACCAAAAAAACTTTCAAAGAACAAAAATATAAAAAAGATATAATTTATGCATAATATTATAAATATCAAAATAAATTTCTTATGTATTGTACAGTTGATACAGCCACTATCTTACTTTTGCATCGGTTCGTTCACTCTGTGTTCTGCATCTTTTAAATAAAGTTTTTTAGCTCTGCTGAGAAGAGTAATTTTACTACAAGGTAAAAACCGTACTAGATGTACATACGTTTGTAATCTTATACTAGGCGAATTCATCATTCGCAGTTTCTTCTCTAAACTGTAATATAAAAGTAACGGATCTTAGAATAATTTTCACAATTTGTATAATTTATAATTTAAGCAATTTATAATACAAACTTACTTAAAGAGCACTTCGTTGACTGCGCTATTGAAAAACTTGCTTTTGCCGCCATCTTTGCTATTTTCCGCCTGAATTTTTAATTTATTCACTATCTCTCTTATATCCTCGGATAGATTCTCAGGCAAAGATGCTTCCTTATTCTCCATTTCCTCGCCATCGGATTCAACATAAAGGCAAACGCGGGATTTCCCTGAATCTGTTGTATCACGACTCGAGTCGTCTTCGATTCCTCTAGCTGCTGCATTAACAACGCTCTCTATCGCATCGTCAATATTACTATCTTTAGCGTCCAATCTCTTTAGATCTATCTTCTTCGCGTCGTATCCATTACTATTTGATGATTTCTTTTCGAACTTTTTGATATCGAACTTTTTCTCATTTATTTTATTTTTCTCTTTATCAAACTTTTTCTTCTCCTCTTGATCTTCCGAAGCTAAAATCACCAGAATTATTCCGTGAATAATGTGTAAATCGAAAATTTTTAATAACTTAATAATGATATAGAAAGTGAGATACATACCTGTACCTCCTTCAGCATCTGTCGTCTCATTCTTTTCCTTCCGTCTCAAAAGATCCAAATCTGGTTGAGAATTTTGTTGTTGTGCATCTTGTGCTTGATGATTTTGCGGCTTTTTCCTCTTTTTGTTATTCTCGTGATTAACTTTCTTCTCGCTATTTTCCTCAATTTTCCGTCTCTGTAAGGCATTACATTATACAGAATAACATATGGACAAAATGTTATATACAAAATAAATAATGGAGTTTACTTAACGCTACAAATGCTTTAAAGTACTACTTTAAAGTACTACTACTACCAATCAGAAAAAAAAATTTTACTAATTGATCAATTAAAAAAATGCTTTAAAGTTTGTAGTATCAAGTGAACTATAGCGAATATCGTATATTTAAAAAACAATTACCTTTCGCGGGTTATCACCAGTGATATCCTCCGTCTCATCATCATCCGAGGAGCTAATGATTCGTTTATCTACTCTTTTAGGATTAGGACTATCTACATCTTCGGTATCCTCCTCGCTACTTTCGCTACTTTCCTCATCATCGCTATTATTATTATTATTATTATTATTATTATTGTTATTATTATTATTATGGACTAACGAACGTCTATCGGCTGCTCTGAACTCAAGAGCTCCACAATTAATATAGAATCCTCCGTGCGCCGTGGTCATCTCTTCGGGTACGATCTCATCATACTATTGACAAAATATTTGCATTAAAAATTGATATCTTCTTTGAAGATATTTTCTTACGTATAAAAAAGGACTTAACGTACAGCATCAGTATTGTCGATGAAGGAATCGTTTTCATCATATCCTGCGCCCAAGTCCACGTAATCATCATACTTGTGCCTTTTCTTTCCCATGGTAGAGGTTCCCTAAAACAACGAGAAATAATTAACCGTCTGTCGATTTCATTCCAAAGGTCAGATTTTTTTATCGTCAACATACATATTTTGCCTCGAACCGTCTCGCCATGTCTTTAAGCTTATCCTCGTCATCGTCATCGTCGAACGGATCCAGTCCATTGGTCGTATTTTCATCTCCCCTCTTTTGTTCTTTCCTTCGCTTTTTCTGCAAAAGAAATAGATTAATTTACAATTGTTCGAGTTACGCATCAAAACGTCCTGTTGCACATTCGTGAATCGACCTAGTAATTCACAATCAAATCGCTTTCTATCTCACTTCGCTCTCTGCACCACTTTCACTAATTTATAAAAAATTCAGATCGATCAAAGAGAATAAACCGCGTATCTGTACGTGCACTCATGTATAAGCTCTCGAATCCGGTTTAAAAGTTATTATTATTATTTCTCGCAATATTATTTATTATTTTTTGCAATTTATCAATAAAATCTATTTCAAAAGCATAATTTTTTCACATATAAATAATGATATCATGCAATGGCGTCATGCAAAATTATTTACACGATTTTAAAGATATTTATTAACATCAATAATATTAAATTGCTTGACAATTTTATTACTATTCTAACTTCAATCTATGACTGTTTCAAGACTGACAAATAATCAGCGCACAGTTATTTGAATTAAAAATTCGCAAAGAATAAGATACCTGAGCCGAATAAAGTCCACTTTTAAATTTATTGTATTAAAACTCACTTTACGCCTGCAATATATGTTTAAAAGACGTGTCATAAAAAGTAGATAAAAAAGAATTAAAAAATTGGAATCGATAGCAACACGTTTATTTAACAACAAAAACTTGTGTGTATGAGTCATTTTTATACAATCCGCTGCAAAATTTAGTAGTATACAATGTTTCATTTATTATAATTTATTATAATATTATTCAATTTTCTATCTACGAAAAATAACAAATAAATCAATTTTTTAAATGAGTATAAATATTTTTTTTAAACAATGTACTTATTAAATAAAGCCCAATTATGCGATTATTATTGTAGCTATTATTATTTGTTTGTTATGTATAGAATTTACGCCAAAGAATAACGATTTTCAGCTATCTTTTAAGAAGCTAAAATTGCATTTAAATTGTTAAAAATTTCTAAAGATTGAAGAGTTAAATCACAAACAAAATTAAAGATAATTGTAATGTTTGAGAGTAGAGTAAGTCCTAAGGAATTTCCTGTCTATGATTAATAATCATTTTAAAACTGATTTAGAAAGATAATGTTTACTTTTTTATCATTTTTAATTTACTTTTTTGATTTGGGCCTTTTTATATTCATATGCATGTAATAAGATTCAATATCAGAGTTTAACGTTTTCGTTCATTTACAAATATTCTATAAATAATATATTTTATTTTTGGGAGTGAATAAAATGATTTAATTCTCACTTAGTTTATTTCAATATCCCCATAAATAGATTTAAAAAAAAAATAAAATAAATTAGGCCTTATTCGGCTCAGGTACCTTATTATTAGATACGAAGATTCGCTTTGACTAAATATGTAATTTTTCATCCATTTCTGTGATAATAATAATAATTACATTATTATAAATGTATCGTTGAAAATAAGATATCTTTTATGATCAATGTTAATCAAATGTTATATCATCAGTATCTAAAGTAAAATCTCTTGCAAAGAGCACTATTTTTTCATACATAGAATATGTAACGGAATAACTTTTATTGCGTCACGCAAAATGTATTTATGCTATTTCTCCTGAGAAGATAATTAAGAAATTACGAAAGTCTATTTGATGATTCAACCATGAGTCACCGTATCTCTACATATAGCGAATACTATGAATTAATTGAAGACTTTTGAGACGGTTTTTTTTTTCGAAATAGAAGAATCAATAAAAAATCCGTAGTAGTTTAATATTAGTATATTCATATTAGTATTCATCAAAAACAATTCTGTCGTTTTTGTTCCAAAATAAGATTATTGGATGGTATTCAATCTCTATTTTAAAACCGTTTCAAGTAATGTCTTAAGTATTGCTAATAACAGTCCTCTGATTGGCTTATGACATCTTAATTAGGCTTTCTACAATAAGCGAAGTCTCAGGGTGATATTTCATTTATCCGTTTTTATCGTACGACAAAGGCTACAGAACAGAAAAGTTCTTGAATCTCTCTATATTACAGTCAATTAACAGACTCGATAAATTTGTCTCATAAAAACGCATAAATGTACTCTCACTTTTAAGCCGTAAGAAATTGTCCAATCGCAATCGAATGTGAGAAGAATAATCGACTGTAATAATGTAATGGTTAATTTCTTATGGCTTAAGGCTTAAAGCTTAGATAATTGACTTATTGTAGATAGCTTATTAGACTGTATTTAAAGATAGTCTCAATATAAGAATGGACTATGCATACCGACCATTGTCACGTTCTCAGGAATGAGGATTACAAAAACTGAAGAGAGAAACAAAAGTCTAATTTCCACTCATAATTGTAAAAGCAAAAATGATGTGTGCGATTCTGAAAAGGATGAACAAACTGGAAAGGATGCTGACGGTGTCCAAGGATATCAGGAGCGCATAAAGCAGTCAGAGCATCGTCCTTGTGATTTCGCGCTCTTTCCCACGTCATGAACCACCTCCTACGGTCTCCTATTCCCCTGTTGAAGGGACGCCAAATCGAGCAATTGATCCTGTCTGCGACGTGGCTATTGACGATCAAGAATCAGTTGGTTTCTTTCTTTTCTGCACAAACGCGTCTTGATCGAATTGGCCGTGTTAATCGTTCAATTAGTTACTCAATTAATCAGTCAGATATAATCGCGAATCTGCACGGTATCGCTTTTTCTCACACCACTTCACTGCTCGCGGTTATTATCGGAATTTAAAAAAAAAATATGGGGCTAACCCAGTAACGCGATTTTATCGCTTGATGAATTAAAAAATTCAGATAAAATTGAATAGAAGAGAAGAACGCGAGCACGATGAAAATAATACGAGAGAAAAAGAGAGTAGCTTGTTTATCATCTGTCTTATAATCAGATTGTGACATCTGAAACGAAAAAATACGTAATAAAAATTCTTGTAACATATATTAATATAAAAATATGTTTTAATAAAACAACAATCGATAAAACTGACTTGTACCGACTTGTGAAATATATCAAAAATTCTCTTTTTATTTCTTTAATTAATATATAAAGCGTATATCTGGAAATTATATAAAATATATACAAGTATAACTAAAAACGGAATAAACTATGTTCATAGCTACTACAAATTATTAAATAAATATGTAGAAATAAATATTATTTAATTTCTCCTCAAAACAAGAAAATAATTGTCGATATATTTTATCAATTGCAAATATTGTTTCATCGTAGAAATTTCTATTCAAATGTAACTGCAAGTATTTTTTTTTGTTTCTGATGTTATAATATGTGGTATAGGTGAACACGAGCATTAAAAAATGAAACGAGCTTACTGAATGTAGCTGCGTATTAAACAAGAAGAGAATAACATTCGATTTTCACGAACGCCAATTCTCATTTAATTGCAACAATTCTATATATCTTACGGTCGATCGATTGCGAATTTTCAAAATGCGCGCTGCCGCCACTTCGAAATTTGATTCGCCGGCGAATTCGTGCCACGTTTTCGAAAACACGTGCGCGACCAAAACAAAGCTGCAAATTGTAAGCAACGTGACCGTCGTTGAAAATAAATAAAGCGGCGTTGCTCGAAAGAGCTGGAACAATCCAGACATTCTGAATAAAAAGAGCGAGTGCAAATGTTTCAGAGACGATTTATCGCCCTTCCGTCCCGCCAAACTCGTTATTTCGCGAGACACAAACGCGATTGAAAGCGCAACAACGGATAGCGTAATTCACGTACGAATTTCATGCGTTCACTTGAAAATAAAATATTTTATGTAACGGATATTTTATGTAACCGTGGTATATATGTTCGAGATCGTCCAATAACATCCATAAATTATTTATTTATGAAAAAAGAGAGAATAGAACGAAGAATAGTGATAACATCAAAGGGTTTTAAAAATAATTATTAAAAATGTATTACAGGTATTTTTTAACAAAAAATATGAAAAAATTGGAATTTTTTCTGTATTATATTTGAAAGTGATACAAAAAAAAAGCAATAATTTAGCAATAATTTAGAATCTGGATAAAAAAAACGTGTCTTTAAAAAGCAATTAAAATAAAATAAGAAAATTTTTATTAAAACTATAAATATATGAATTATTAAATATAAATTATTGTGATCTTCTCTTAAATTCTGTTTCAAATGTATACAACATTCATTTTTATACAAAAAAATATAAAATTCCAATCATTTTTTTGTGCAGAGGCTATATATCTGATACACTTTTAATAAATAATGGCAGCTAAATAAATTGATTCCAAATATGTTTTAATTCGAAGAAATGTAATTGTTAAATTCAAAAATATAATTGTTAAATAATAGCAAATTACCACGCACAGTTGTTAACTCTCAATTACCCATTATTTGAGTATTAATTTATTGTTAAATAAATTAAATTATTACTTTATTCTAAAGAAATTAGATATATTATTAAAAATTAAATTAATCGATTAAAAGCCCTGCCGTTCATAAGATATCTATTTTGAGCGTTTGATTTCAAACAAATTTCACTTTTCGATTAATCACGATTAATTTTAATGTAATTTTTACGCGATTTGTTCTTAGGGATGGTCTCGAATCGCGTTCTGTCATCAGGATCGTATTTACTATGCGTTTTTCGCCGAAAAGGATTTCGAAGTAGATTGTTCGCCAATTATCGAAGTAATAGATACATCAAATTAGATCGGGTGCTTATTTATTTATTTTATTATCCACTTGTATCGCGCGGTAGAGGTGAGGGAGAGAGGATGGAATCGCGAGCGCGTGACACGCGTTTCGAGCGGCGTATTCGATACGTGTCGGCGGTCACGAGTCTCCTCCGGTGCATCGATCTACAATTCAGAAAGGAGAGTCCCGCAGCACGCTCTCTCGCGCGCGCGTGAAATAAGAGACCTCCGTGCGCGACCACACGTTCACGCACGATGTGTCGCTTTTCTCTCTTTCTCTCTCTCTCTCTCCCCCCTCTCCCTCCCCCCTCTCTCTCTTCTTCTCGATCTCTCCATATTTTCTCTCCCGCTTCCTCTTCCCAATCGCATTTTCCGCGTATCCTTCTCCCACATACAGCAAGACTCGCCGGACGAAATATACATGGTTTGCGAAATAGACCGACGTAGACGCTGCACACACGAATAAGGCACACCGCCGTCGCATACGTGTGTGTCTCTTTCCTTTCTTCACGAAGGAGAACGGAGAAAAAGATAGATAGATATAGAAAGAGAGAGAGAAGGCAAGACAGAGAAATGAAATGCCGGACGGTCGCGCAATGGCAACTCTATAGACGTTTTATGAGCAGAAGGGACAAGGGACGCGCACGAAGGACGCCACGTTTCTCCGGAATGATAGAAAACTGCGTTCGCCTTGAAGATGCAAATCTGACTTGATTGACTGACAGCGTATGGCTGAATGTTGGACGGCGATGACGTTGACACGCGCGGATCCGGCCCGGCGGAGGATAGTGAATCGATCAAGAAACTGTTCTCGCCCCGTCTCGTTTCCGCCACCGCCGTCTGTCATCTACCATTCCTCGTCTTGTATGCACGCGACTGGATAAATTCCGGCGTACACGGCGGCGACGCAAGCCGCGTGACAATCGCGCGGCAGCCACCTCGACGAGGATCCCTCGCGCCTTTTCAGCGTCCACGTCTCATCGATAGATAGCCACACGCGTTCCATCATGTGTGTGTGTGTGTGTGTGTGTGTGTCTCTCTCTTTTTTTATTTCTCCTTCCCCCTCTTGTACTCACACGCTCACATTCTCTCTTTCTTTCTCTCTCTCTCTCTCTCTCTCTCTCTCTCTCTCTCTCTCTCTCTTGCTCTCTTTCATTTCTCCGTATGTTTTATGCGTGTATGACACAAGGCTTGACATACGGTCTTTTGTTTTCTCCTCCCTGTGGGAGTGATGGGTGCGGATAAATCGCTTGATAGCTTACCTCTGCCGACTTGAGGAGTTGGGCATAGTTGAATTCCGGGCATGTCTTCTCGTTGGACTCGGGAAGGGTGAGCGTGAAACGGAAGGAGGGCGCGAGCTGCTTGCCCATGTTCCCCTTTTTCTCCTTCTTCGTCGCGTGGCCCAGGGGCTCCGGGAACTCCAGGGTTTGCAGGGGCACCCGTTTCGCCTCTGACATTCCTTTTACATTTGCACGAAACCTAACGCGGATCACGGAAACACTGCGGACCCTGCGACCGCGGCAACATGATACACCTTCCTCTTGCTCTCTCTCGCTCCTCGATTAAACACCGCGCGGACGCCGCCGCTCACACGTCGCCATCTTCGGCACGACTGTTTTTAGAGTGCGCCACAGACGCGCCGCCGTCACGCCGCCGCGCATGCGCTCGAATGCCTCGCCATTCCGCCGCGTTTTCAACGGCACAACATTATCAAATTGCGAATTCGATTGAATGCGTTGAGCAACGACCGCTTGTCGCGCGGAAACTGGTCTAGTTTCCACTGAGGGTTTAATTCGGATCAGAATGTGAGAACCAACCAATTACAGTCATTTTCAGGGGAGCATTCCCCTGTCGTTCGACTGTAACAGAGGAATGCTCGACTGTAGTTGGTTGGTTCTGATATTTTGATCCGGATTAAACCCTCGATGGAAACTAGGCCTAACTGCGTTCAGCGGATTCAACAGTTAAGTGAGCGCTCGCTGTTATTGATGTATTCTTTCAAATCTAAAATGCTGATTGGATGATCTAAAAGATCATATCTATCAACTGGTGAATAGTCATTAAAGCAACCAATCAGAGCTATTTCGCACTTTTCCATCACGCAAGTTTTGTTGCTATGTTTACATGGTGCGTCAAAGATGCTTTCAGAATGAATAATTATAATTATTATGTAATTTAAACACTACTAACTTTGTGTTAATAATTTGTTTATTAAAATAAAATATAATTTATCAAATTGTAAAAACAATTATTACTATTGTAATATTTAATATTTTACAATCTCTTAACAATTTTTTGAACTGTTTTAACGCATTTACTATCATTTTTCAGGATTGTATGAACAGAGCACGCTAAAATCGCATGTAATGCATCATTGTTTTTTTATTTTAATGTCTGTAATTACACACTTAGATTTTGTCATTTTGTTTCATTTGTCTCAACATTATTCCATCATATCAATCAGCATCAAATTATTTTAAATACGACGGTTTATTATAAGAATATGATTTAGGCTGTGATCAAAGTCTCGCTACAAATGCTTTGGAGCATTTGATGGACCAATTAGAAAAAAGAATTTTACAAACTGATCGGTTAGCTTCAAAGCGTTTGCAGCATCGCGTTGGCCGTACCCTTAGATGACTTTATGGTTTCGGTACGGTCAGTTCACAATGACACACTCTATTCCGCAACATCATCGATGAGATACTATTAAAGATCGACATCCTTAGTTTGCGTCTTTGAGAATATTGAAGTGATTAAGAGTTAAAAACTGATAATATTGTATTAATTTTATAATTTATTTAGTTTAGTAGATGTATTTATGCATTTAGAACGCAATAATACTCGATTTTTCTTTAAAATTGTGATTTTAATGTTATCATCAAAGTTTGATTATCAACAGAAATGATAACTGCAGAAAAAAATTGTTGTAATTTTTCTGCAATATATAAGATATTATAACTTTTCAAGTATGTATATTTATTTATGGAACATTTATATAATAAAAAGTTATGAATTTAATAATGCGTAAGCCAAATATTTATGTTAATAATAGTTTATATCAATTGTCGATAATATCAGCGTTTTTCAATTACCTCCGGGCCCTTTTTATACCGCCGAAAATTTGTCTAGGGTTGACGATCTTTAATAGAATCTCGTCATGGCAACATCAAATGCGGAATAGTACTGATTGGTTGCTTCAATGACGCATTCTCTATTCCGTACCGTGTGATTTCACCTTTATTTGGTTTCGAATCTCTCAAATTCAAAAACGAATCGAATCAAATCACAGTGGATTCTTCTGTGACAAAAGGTCAACATTTTGAATAATATCTACTAAGCAAATGAATAAATACAATGTGAATAAGTAATGAAAAATGAAAACTACATTTGTCTTTTTTTGCTATTTTCTTCAAAACGAAGTAAAAACGAATATATCTACAGGATTTTTTTTCTTAGTTTATCAATTCCTACACGCTCCCAAAGTTTTGACATTTAAATTCCAAACACTCTGTACAATTTAATTTAAACAATATAGTTTATTATATATTTAAAAAAAAATTATATTTTAATAATTTATGATTTTAGTCAAATTTTAAATTATTTATTCAATGGTAATTGATGAGTTGATATCGATCACATATTTATTTTATTTTTTACATTATATTCAGGAAATGTTTTTTATAAATAAATTGTTATAATTATATAATCTCAAAAAGAAGAAACAAATTTTAAATAAAAGAACCTAAATTCGTTGTACCATTCACAGATGAATTTTTGAAGACGGGGATACAAAAGTTATAAGGATTTTGTATTAAATCTTTATTACAATGATTAGTACAGTTCTTGCTTAAGCAGCACTCTTGAATACATTTTACATAATGCATTGTCAATATTTAAATGCTATGGCAGTTAAGTTATAGTTGTTACTTAAAAAGTACCTAAATAATGTTCCTAAATCACGGTTTAAGTTATAAAATATCTCACATGTTAGATACATTAATTTTTATAATATATGTATATATATATATAAATATTTCACATTATATGAAAATATTCTATATCATGTATAGATGTAACATGTGAAATCTATAAGATATCTCACATTCCAGTGCCTGTAATAGTAAAAAAGTATCAGTCTTCCAAAATATTATATTTATATTATGACTGCATGTATTTATGATTTCGAAAATAAAATATGCAGAAGTCGGAAATCTAAATACATACAATTATCAGCTTCAAAACCTGCTCTAAAATTATTACATACTGATTAAAAATTATATGGGATTTTAAAAATCTTATAAATATTTGAATTATACAAATTTTGATGTTTAGCTAGGCGTCATTTTTAATTGCTAGCTACGTCATTTTTCTTTGCTATTTTAATTGCTGAAAATTGCTGACCTAAAAGTTTCATTACGTCAGCGTGTTTCATATTGCTTTTTTCCTTTTTCACTGAGTTATAATTCTGCTTTACATAAAGCGCAAAACCAGTGGGTTCTCTCTTCGGTGTCTGCACTTGTATGGTACCAGATTTCGTTATTTTATTAATTAATAATTCAAATTTTCCGTAACAATAGCCACATCGCTTTTTCTCGATATCCAAGGACTTTGAATGCCTTCCAACACTGCAACAAAGATATAACTTTCAGAAGTATAACAAAGAATAAAATCAATTTTCATACAATCAATCCAATACCTGTATCCGCAACTTGTGCATTTGTACGTGTATTTAGTTTTAATTTCGTAATTATGACATCGGCGAATTGGTGGCAATTCAGGAAACATCTTTATTGCTTTATTAGCCCTATAATATAAAATAAATGATATAAAATTCTGCAAAATGATTACTATAAATGCGCGTTCACAAATAGTTCTAGAATTTTATAGTAAAAGAAAAATTTACACACACACACATATATATATAACAGGTTGTCTGATAATACTGCATCATAACCTACCATCTTGTCCAAAATACTCCATGACCATCTGAGACATTATCTATTATCCAGCAAGCAGCATGACACATTTCATGGATCAAAGTATCTCTTAGTCTATCTGGCGTGTCTAAAATCTAGAACAATAATTTCTTTCAATATGACTGATTGTATTTGTATACACATATGAGAACAAGAAAAAGAAACAAAATAGAGATTACCTTTGTTGCTAATACAATCCTTGAAGATTTAATAATAGTACCACTAATACCTTTAATAGACTTTTGATTATAACAATATCCAGCAGTTCCTCTCATACGAACGTTCCATTCAATCGACATATCTTGAGGTAACTTATTATCAAATACTTTCTCATTATATAATTGATACAATTTTTTACATAATTCTTCTTTATTATTTTTGTAATCCAGTCTATATTTTTTTGCATTCGTATGAGCTTCATACATTGGAATCGTATTTGATAAAGATGCTAGAAAGGTTTTATATCCTGATACAGGCTTAGTCACAGTTGATTCAAATGTAGGTGTTACTTTAGATGGCATTTGTCTTTTGGCAACTTCTAAAAATTATATATTATAAAATTATTGTATACAGGCTTTGTTACCAATAATATTTTATTTTAAGGTTCCTAAGTAATCACCACCATATTAAATCGACGTCAGAAGCAAAAATTGATATGCTAATTTTTGTTATATGCCGTTTGTAAATAAAGACAATTTGGGTAAAACAAAATGATGACGTTTTATCACTTTTTACGATTATTTATTGACTGTCAGTGGCGACAAGGATAGTTTTCATCTATTTTTACAATTGTTTTCTTTTTAAAGCGATTTTATCATTTCATTTTATTCAAATTATCTTTATTTATAAATGACACGTAATAAAAATTAAGTATCATTTCTCGCTTCTGACGTCACGATTCAATATGGTGACTATTCAGGAGCCTTAAGGGGGCATATACACTTAGAGGTGAAAAAATCGATTCTTTTTACATATTTTTAAAGTATAATGTCTTAAGAACGTTTTTGTAAAGTTATAATTCGACATAAATAGAGAAAAATTCAAAAAATTACGGAATTAAATGAAATTATAGACGAATAAGTTTGAATGCGTTGAAAACGACAGCTAAGCGTGCCTACGACAGGATGATTCAAGTTCGCGCAGGTCAAAGAAAGTCTTCTCTATTCATTGTATTTATCAATAGCAAGCCTCAGAGCTGCATATAAAATACGGACGGTTAATTGTGTAATAGTCTTATCTGGACGAGCAATTGAAAAGTTTGAAACGTTAGCAACGAAAAGTATAAATCGAATGTATTGTAAAACTTTAAACATGTTTTTCTTAAAAATTTTCAAAACACATGATCACTATATTTTAAAGACGGCTCGACCGATCGATTTGCAATTTTGCACACTTTTTCTATATACTGAACATTAGTTTTTGAAGTAGGATTTTTTCCTACGATGCTTAGTTTTTTTTTCGTAGTCAAAAATGAGAGCACTTTTTTATCGTTAATTTGACCAGCTGTCATTTTATTCAAACACAATATTTTAAAAAACGGCTACGTCAAACACAAGATCTATGTTTCATTTTTATAAAACTTATTTCATTTTGTTTTCAGACGAGTGTGAGCAATGATCACTGCAAATCCCATTTTATAAAACATGATATATGAAAATTTGAATAGCAACTCCATTTTATATTATTTTAAAATAATAATTTTAATGATAAATAAAGAAAAGTGTCACCTTTACAATGGAACAAACTCAATTTCTCTATTTGTTTTTTTTTTACAAAAAAATTCGCAAAATTAGACTTCATTTTGAATCCGTGTAGGTATATATGTCCTCTTAAGATTAATTTTCATTTCCAATTTAAATAAATTTTATCGTGTATTCCGTACCTTTATCACGTACGTGTTTCGGTGGTACATAATCTCCAGGATCAAATTCGCTCGTACTAGAACTTTCATCATCGCTAAATGACAATTTTCTCTGCAAATTTTTTATTCTTCTGGATTTGTCATCTTCATCTTCAGTATCCGTATCACATATAGTCTGAAGCCTATATCCAAAAGATTATATTTAATTAAGTTCAATATCTCTATTACAATAAATAATAAATATAATACCGTTTAATTGATGCTGGCATGGATTTGGTTGTACTACTTGTAAAAGTAGGATTTATAGGATTCGTTACTGCACTGTGATATATACTTTCACTATCATTACTTGATAATGATTCATCATTGATAAAATCATCCATTTCTTTTTGTTTTCGTTGAATATTCCTTCTTCGATTTGATTTAATGTTATTTTCATCTAAAACAAACAATTTTTTTTTTAAATTATCAAAATAGGTTTCAAAATGAAATAAAATATAATTTCTTACTCAAATCAGATTCATCCGAATCCGAAATTATTGTACGATACTGATTCCTTGATACAGGTTTCCTGTAATAAAACATATATAATTTATTAGATATACGAAGATAATTCGATAAGTCAGTTTTAACTTCTTTTTTTTACTTATTTTTTAACATAGTCTTCTTTTAAAACATCACTAACTTATCATATCATGTATTCATATTAAACAATATAACAGAAATGTATATATTTACCGTTCCGATTGGATAATTCTATTTATTGGTTGATCAGATGATTTTCGTGATTTAGTTGTTGAAAGTATATTAGCTTTATCTCTCCACGATGTACCATATAATTTATCTAAAATATTAGCACAGTCTATTACAGTCTTACTTTCACATGTATTTACCGAGGAAGCTTTCTTCTCAGTTTGCGCTTTTGATAAAAGCCTTGGTTTATTATTTGGTGTGTAAAATTTAGAATTATTCTTAGATTTTTTAAAATATTGATCCATTGTAGTTTGTCCCTTCAAGAATGAATGGACCACTTTGTCAGAATTTACAATTGTCTTTTGCTTCCCGTCAGTTTTCGTTTTGTTAATTTTTCCTCTGTTGTTTGGAGTTTCATAGTTCTGCTCCAATCTTTCTAGACTGCTGTTTCCAGAATTACTATTTCTAGTACTTGGGGGTACGGTATTGAAAGAACAATCGCTCTGATTGTGAGAATCAGAAAAATTTGTCGAAAGCCATTCCTTGATTTGTTTCTGTCTCCTTTCAGACAGAGGTTTAAAGGAATCCATTATCTTTGATATGTCGATGTGTGACTTGGATGGTACAGGTAAATCTGTTTGTAAAATATCATTCTTCAAACTGCTATCAATAACGTCAGAATTATCGCTAGGACGCTGTACTTTTCTATTATAACTAGGTGATATAGCTGGATGCAATGCATCTTCATCTATATCTGTACTTTCATCAATTATTACATTATTTTTTTTGTTCTCCCTGGGAGAATCATACACGACTTGCGTGCACTTTATATTCTTTAAAATTTTATATGTGTCTTTTTTTGTAAGTTTGACTTTTCCTGTACTATTTTGCTTTGGCGTATAAATTGGATGTTTACAAAGAACATTAGGACTGCCATTATATACATTATAGCTCAATTTAGTTATTTTATTTGTCCCTTTAGTGTTATATTTTTCTCTTAATTTCGAATTTATTTCTTGTTGTGTACTTAATGTAGGACTTCTGTAATCAACGTGTCCCTTAGATTTAAAGAATTTTTTAGATTTATTTACTTGATCTCTATCATCGCTCACACCACTGCTGACAGTTTTGTCATTAGTTAAAGCATCAGAAGTTAGTAAAGCATTAAATAATTTATCAGCAGTTGAGATATCGTTGGAAATTAATGATGACTCAGTAAGCGCCTTATTAACTTCTGTAATAATTTTACTTGCAGACTTTTCCTTTGAAAATTTATCATCAGCTCTGGCACAATTCCATAATGAATCAGATTCCTTTTCTTGTTCGTTCTCGGAAGAAATATCCAAGAAATATAATTTTTGGTGTTCCTTACTTTTAACATTAGAATTAGATTCCCATTTTGATTTATAAGAACGTTCAGGAGACAAACTATAACTGGAGTCGCTGATCACAATAACATCATCATTGTCTTTCGTTTTGTTTGCAGCAAAACGTTGCAGAGAAGAGTCTTCAGTACTTCCAGTAGAATCTTCAGAAAGACGTAACTTAAAGTTTTGCGAACCACACACCGAGTTCTCCGGATACCAATTAGACATCATTTTCAATATTCTCTATTATTTTTTCATTTCACTGTAAATTAATGTCACTTTTTTTTACAAAGGCCACTTCGGAGTTTTCCACGGCTACGGTCTTCAATAAAAAAAAATGATTAAAAACAGCGCAGAGAGAGAAGGAACAATATCAACATATAGTTATCCACAATACGTGTAAGATTTAAAAATTAAAGAAAAAGTCGATGGAGTTTATTTACGTTACACTTTCACTTATATTATGTCGTTTGTACACGTTGTACAGCGTTCCGTTAAAATTCTCCGTCGATTTCTGTCATAAAAGCGATACTATTGTTACACAGAGATCATAATCACGTTCGTCCACGTGTACGTCTTTAAATAAACAGGATTAACTTTCAAAATCTGCCAACAGTCCGTTAAATTAGTGCTGCCAACAAAACGGGCACCAACGTCCATTTTTGAGCTCCGAGAACTACGTACCACGTCCTTTTTCTGACACTGTCGATAAAATCGTATCTATATCCTGCATAGAATAGAAGTGTGCCGACTATCCATATGGAGGATCTGTAAAAGTTTAAGTATTTTTTCAAAAATAAAAATATAGAATATTTAAAAATTTATGTGTGTGTGTATATATATATATATATACATATACATAAATTTTTAAATATTCTATATACACATATATATATATATATATATATACATGAAAAAATCTAAAATAGATGTAAACTTTCTTGATATTTCTAAAAAGTGTTCCAATCTGCATAAAATTTTAAGGAAAGTTTTCATCAGGAATAATTATAAATTAATTTTCTGAAATTTCAATTTATAATTTAATAATTATATATCTATTAATATTAGGTTGTTATCCGAGATAGGTTATCGATTGATATTATTCCCTTACCATAAGAAAAAATGAATCAATTAAATTCGTTGCGTTAGAAGGCGTTAGAGGGCGCTATTATACTAATTTTGTGAATTTCGATCTTTTCCAGGTCAGCTTCGGTCAGCTATGTATTCTTTTGCGCTTATTATTAGAGTAACAAGTGAACGTCTTTTGTTAGAATAATCTTATTGTTTAGAGTAACAAATGATCATCCATTCATTAACTTGATTGTGAACAATTGGGCCTAATAGGTATGTACCATAGTTGTACTTTTTTTAATGACAACATACTAAGTCCGTTGACGTTGCTTGAAATCCCCAAAACGAAATTCATATTTGGGCATTAAAAAGAGAAAAAGCAAAGATATTAAGCGCAAGCAACGCGAAGAGACCTATTACTTCCAGGAGAAATGAGATATTTTTGAATTTTTCATAATAAAAGAACTAATGTTTTCCCGCAGGGACGATGAATCCGCGTTTGGGCTTTTAGCGAATCCGCGGATCCGAGCACAATATTTGTCAACTGTGAGTAATAAACATTCATGGAAAATTGGAGCAAGATACAATTAATTCTTAGCGATGATTTTTTGGTTATTTACTATACGTAATGGGTTATTCGCGTCTCGGATTAATTTGTATTATTTTTACAAGTACATACAAAAATTATTAAGTGGTTCTTTATACATATTCTTTAATATCTTTAGTATAAAATATATTCATAAAATTATATATTAAAAAAAAGAAAAAAATAGAAATTATTATTTAGCCAGGTATTCCTAATATTTCAAAGAAAAGAAACATGCAAGACACAAATGGTCCACAATCGTGTGTACTAAAAGATATAAGAAAAATTAGAGTATTTAGAAATAAAAAATATATGTATTTCACATATAGAACAAGATAGCAGAAACTGAAATTCATTTTTTAATTCATATCTCTTAATTAAAAAGTGAATATATTTATGTGTTTTAATTTTTAATATAAAACATTTCAAAGATTTCAACACAAACAAAATAAATACACATACACATTTTTTAAAATATTATACAATTTCTTTTGCTTCAAAGAGCTATTTTTTTACAAAAATATTAATTTGAGAAATAGCTTCAATTTTCCTTTCCAAATGAATATTCTTTCATTTTCTCATATGTTATGTAATTTTTCACCGTATTTGTGAATTATATATTTTATATCTAGAACTATATCATCCCAGTTGATGTGAACTACAATAGTTCCATCCGAATACGAATGTCATTTGTAGAAGCTATTCAGAACTTTTCTGATCCAATACAGACACCATCCTGTCAGCGATAATTCTAATTCGGAAGCCTCCCAAAATGTCTGTCAAACGAGAACGAAACTCAATCAGAAGCCCATCTATCGTATTATTCGCACAAAGCAGACCTCGGATTAGATTATCTATTCGCGTTTCTCGCCACACATTATGTACTCTCGGCAGTATAATGCTCATGATGTGCGCGTGTAGCCGCAATAGGAGATTATAGCGTATCCACGATTAACCGTATGACCCTGATCCCACGATATTTTGCATCGTGCATCCTTGTAACGCGCCGCGCTGTAAATTATCTAGACCACCGAACCACGAAGATTGAATTTCGTGGGAGCCCGCGGTAGAAAGAAAATCTGGAATGTCCTGTAATTCGAGTAAATTATACTCGTATCGGCCTCGGGAATCGGAGTACAGTCAACGTGAATATGCCAAATGCTTTGCAACATTCTTTGATTAGTCAATTAGCAAAATTCTTTCTAATTGATCAATCAAATACTTTTATTTGTGGTGAGACTGTCAATTTCACAAAAATAATCTGAATCTACTGCACGCTGAAGCATTTCAATAAAAATTGTTGAAAAATTTATATGAAAGTTAACACGGTTTTACGGTTCACTCAAATTTTTGTGTTAATTTAACACAGAAATATGTCAGAAAATAATACAAATATTATATAAAATTAATACAAAAAATGTAATACTGTATATAATATAATTTGTAAGCAAATTGTGGAAATATATATTTTTTTAGTGAAATTAATATTTATGATATATTAAATTAATATATTTTTATTCATTTGTTTTAAAATTTATGTTTTAAAATATCTTATTTTTATGTTATTTTGACACTAATAAAAATGTTGAATGTCAATTCAACACAAACTATTTAAATAATATAATCACATTATGTTAAATTAACACTTAAATATGTTAAAAAAATCAATACAGAATTTTAACAAGAAACTGAACACACACAATAACAAGTAGACTGTTTCTAAAATAAATATAAAATGTTTTTTACTATGCAACGGTTTATACGCGACGCGCGTACATTTCATGACCTTAAGATAAATCGTCCGGTTGCGTTGATTATTCAATTTCGACGATTATTTTGACTATTTTAACGAATAGCGACAGAAAATGCATCACTTAGTGCTCCATTTTGACCGAATTGCTTTCGTTCTTCGCGTAAATTCGAAATTGATCGTATCACTGCAGCAAGCGGTAGCATTTGTCGGTTATTAAGTGTAGGTTAATCCTTTTAGCGCGATATATTGAATGTAATATGAACCTTGCACGATCAATAATACTGATAAGTAATATCAGTAATACTAACAGTAAGCACTGGAAAAAGAGTCTGGTTACATTAATTGGAATTCTAGTTGAACATAGACAAATCAAAATTTTCTGGTTGAATCTGTGATTTTGAGATAACTATTTTGATTTTATGATCAGAATCTTCTGATTTATTTATTTTTAATCAGAAATTTTTCTCAATGCATCAATAATTTTACAATCTTATTCACAATCAATATTATTGACAATATTTCAGCTCCGTTTTTTGTACATTATAGATCTTATGCAATCAATGATTGTATTCAGAAGAGAAAATTTCTCAATCAGCGCTTAGTGATTCTTTAATATGATTGATTCTTGCCCTTATTGTTAGTTCATGAATCTAAGTGTAAGAAACAATCATATTAAAGAATCATTAAGCTGATTAATAAATTTTCTCTGCTAAACACCTAAACCGCAGTCAGTAATACTGTTAGTTTCAACGAATACTGACAATAATATTGATGATTATGTAGAATAATATAGTGATTCAGATTTCTTTATGGAAAAAAATGATTGAGTAATTTTTACAACGCTAATAAAAATATTCTAGCTATTTTTTTCAAACTTGTGACGAATTTTGTTTGTCTAAAAATAAAAATATCGAAAGTGTAAGATAAAAAGTATATTATAATTATAGTAAATCCATTCAAATGATTATTATCTTACACCTCTCTCTCTTTCTATAAAGTAAATCGCAGGTACTATTCTCAAGACTGTAAGCACGAACGACTTCTAAAATTTATTTTACGAAATATAAAAATTATCTTACAGTATGGCTCTATATGACGATTGCTCATTTATTAGAAAAGTAAAATAATTTTACATAAGTGGATGCTTGTCCTCACAAGAATCTGCTAATCCACATTTACTAGAATTTTAGTACATATTAGTATACATTTTTCTAATTATTTCTTGAGCTTCAATATCGTTAAGTAGATATATGATAGGAAATACTAATACTTGAGAATGAAGAAATCTGGTTCACTATCACTATTCTATATCAATTCATCAATATTAACCACACATGGTAAATAATTATATTGTTAGTATTTGCTGGCACTGACAATAATGCTCCTTTTATTATTGAATGTAAGATCCCTGTAAAAGTTCCAGGAGGGAACGGGGGAGAAATTATAGCAATTAGATTTAGCTAAGATTGAAAAGTTAATGAAGTTTGAGGCTATTCACTATACTAGTCACTGTACTATTCACTAGGCGAGTCGCTATACGAATGGAGACCTACGTCACGCTGGGTGTTGCAAAAATGTGAGAATATCAGCGACGCTTATAAATTGAAAGGCAACATGAAGCTTTTCTACTGATTTATGACCTCCTTTGGTTTTCTTCTTTCTCGTCTATAAAACTTGTAACACAAAGCTCGGCATAATAGAAGCAATGATTACGCGGATGTTTAAGAAGGAACTTTCCGGATAGGAAAACGCAAATAAAAAGTGTGGAACGTATATTCTTTATACATACTTTTCGGAGAAAAATATAGATGCGAAAGTAGAACGCATTCGCTCGATATTAAACATTGCTCGCTAATTAAAACATATTTAACTTTTCAATAATTAACTACAAAGTGTTCATAACTCGTAATTGCTTTCGTTTCGAGAAATTAATGGAAATTAATAACGATTTCAATGCTCGGTGATATTGCTGCGTTGATAAAAAAGTGATATATCTCAAAATTAGTCATTTTCCAATTACCAATTTTTCAGTAGCAAGAAATATCAGCAATATCTCTTCAATTCTGAGAGTTGGGAATGTAAGGTAAACGTTCCTCTAACCGGACATATATTTGTATTTGAATATTTACATCAAACTTTATATATTTAAATTATTGTTGATCTTAAATACTTTTTAAAATGTAATATTATAATTTAATTGAGGGGATATATGGAAAGACCTAATTACAACATCTTAATTTTAATGAAAATTCAATAACTTTTTTATTAATACACAAATAAGTATACTATCAATTTGAGATCAGTATGAATATATTGAGTATCAGTATGAATTTATGGAATGTAAGAAGTTACATGTTACAATACTTTTCTATTATGATCAATCACTATATAAAAAAGCTAATCTCCGGAAAAAGGACCTAAGTAGAATTTATTCCGCCGATTCCTTCAATTGTAATATTTAAGTACAACTAAATTAGAATACTCTAAAAAAGCATTTGAGATTAATAATAACAAATTTTGTGTAAGTATCCAAACATAGGTACGTGTCCGATCATTTGGACATTTTGAACATTTCTAAAATTTGAAATTGAAATAATATTTTAATTAGGATAATGAATATGCAATTTCTACTTTACTTTCTTTTTATGAATTAAAATGTTTTTTTAAATTAAAAAGTTCATAGCACTATTTCATTTGTATTATGTCTACGCGTTTAAAAGAAAAATTTTTGGCAATAATTCGATAGAGCAAAGTTTCAGATTTAAAAATTTGTTTTTTTAATTGCGATATGCGATGAGTTTTAACGGAGAAACGAGCAATCAAAATCAAAATGCTTTTTTTTTAATCCGCGATAATTCAGTAACAAAAAATCTTAGGATTATTTTAAAAAAATGATTTTGTAGCGACAAATTTAAGCTTTTATGTTATGGAAAGCTAAAAATTTTTGTAAGTTTTTTTTTGTGCACCAAAATAGGCCCACAGAATTAGAAAAAAATTTTCCATTTTGTTCACAACTCGTAATTTTCTATATATAAAAATTATCAAACTTAAGAGAAATTCAAAAGATATATAGTGACCTTTCGAAAATAGAGATTTTTTTTTAAAGAATGAATTTTTTTTAATTAATTGTGCAAACAAAATTTGTTTTAAATTACTATTGTATTCAATAAAATAGTTTTTAAAGATTCAAATTTAAAGTTACAATATCGTTACGTTAATAGAAAAATGATCCAAATATAAAAATTAGGAATTTTTTAATAATGAAAAGAAATAATGTGTTTTTATAAAAAAAATTTTGCAGCTAATTTGGAAAATTGCTTATATGAAAAAGTATTGATTACAACTGTAATAAAGGATACAATTTACACCATACTCGTGTTGTAATGTTTGAATTTTGAAAACTCATGACATAATTTTAAACAATATATTATAATTGGTAAATGTACAATATAACTGACCACCCTCCGATGACCTTGACCTTAACATGTGTTGTCAAGGTCATGATCCCGAGTGATCTTCGGAAGGTTTTAGCCCGCGGTCATCCTTCGTTAAAAAGTTATTAAAAGTTTGAAAAATAACGCATTGTTTCTGCTATACATGCAATATTAAATACCATATAGGTTTTGACTTTCAACACGAAGCATTGAAAACATTTATTTTTCAAACTTTTTGTTCATTTTTAACGAAGTTACAGCTGCTTAAATTTTGAAGTTCGTAACGCTTATGAACGTTTGTTCTAACCAAATACTCTTTTAATTATAATATATTGTTTAAAATTATGTCATTTTCAAAATTCAAACATTACAACTCGAGTATAGTGTCTTTTATTACAGTTATAATCAATATTTTTCCATGTAAGCAAATTAGCTGCAAAATTTTTTTTACAAAATTATTTCTTTTCATTATTAAAAAATTTTTGATTTTTATACTTGGATCATTTTTTAACGTAGCGATATTGTAACTTTAAATTTGAATCTTTAAAAACTATTTTATTGAACAATAGTAATTTAAAACAAATTTTGTTTGCGCAATTAATTAAAAAAAATTCATTCTTTCTTTCTGTCGCAGAAGATTCTGCTGCGTTTCTTATATTGCGGCTTGTGCTTTTCGTAGAGAGAATTATTTGGATAAGGCTAATCAGCGAAGTGTCATTAGCATCAAGAGGTTCGCAAAAACCGCATACTGGCGAATTAGCGCGCCGCGATTTTTCCGCGATGAATTCGCGAAGGAAGTTGTGCAAGCACGGCGAGGAGAGCCATTCTTGACATTAAACGTGATTTGACGCGGGCGCGGGGTTTCTCGAAAGAAACGGGACGTGCCGATATAGCCACGACGTCGTTGATAAAAGCAGCCCGCGTGTTAGAAAACAATGCCAATACGAATAATGACGGCCGCCCACGTGAGTGTTGCGGTAAATATGGACAGGACGCGATGATGGAAACAAAGAAATATTCTCCACAAAAGCTTTTAGACACTTGGAAATTACAAGAACCCTGCCCAAACATAGATTCGCCGAACTGCATCTTCGTTTGTCGCGCAAATAATAATTTATATGATAATAATTAATAATAATCACATATAAATGGATCATAATAATTTATATATAACGTCCCAAGGAATGCGAGCTTCATATTCCAGTTTGGGTTTTCAATTTATTTCATTCAACCTTAAAATGATATTAAATGATGCAGTGTTGCTTGATACGTAAATTTTATGTTCAAAGAAGTTGCTCCTAATTAATGTAACACAATATTTTCACATTCTTAATCCTTTATTATTCCGTGGGGTGTCCAAAATACTCCCATCTTAAAATTTCCTAAACGTATGAATGCTATTTAAACATAATTATTATATTTAGTGTAAATTATTTCAATTTAAAATTATTTCTTTTTTATTTATCTTTATCTAAAGCTATAGAATATTATCAATTTTTATTAAACGGAAATCATTAAAGAGAACAATAAAAATTGAAATCTAATGTTAGCGTGTCAGAAACATCCCATACGTAATTATGTTAAAAACAATATTAAGTGAAATAGAATCAAGAAGTGTTTATGAAAAACCACTATATATCAATGTAATTACTATATATCAAGGTAAAGCCAATGACAAAATATTTATAATTTAGACTTTTATAAACATAAATAATTTAATTAACTAAAAAAGAAAAAAAGAATAAGTAGACTGTCAAACTCAATTGAAATAATTAATGTGTATAGTCCAATGTCTTTTAAACACTGTAGCATACAATTGCATATTTTATTCTTTTCCATGCATCATCGCATCAGTCAGAGTACAGAGTTTTTTTCATATTCACATATCGGTTTTTTTACACGTGCAGTATGTAATGTCATTCTGCTCTTTTTATAGTTGCATAGTATAGCTTTCTGCTGACCACTGAAGACAGACTATGTCTTAAACCATTTGCATGTCAAATGTACAATAGCGTTCTAGAGTTAACGTTTTCTTGCGATCGGTCTTAGATTAATTTTCAGCACACTCAATATAGCTAACGAAGGTATCCTCGAGTTTATCCTAAGGAAGTTGATTTCTGTAGAAGTGCGTTAATTGCCAGTTTTAACTGATGATTCGGTAACGCTCGATTTTGGCCGGTCGCCATTAATTGTTCGAAATCCTTTAGCCTCTAAATTCACGAGAATGTTCGGTCTACATAACAACAAATTTACAAATCGAAGATTATTTTAGGCTGATAGAATAAAGGACTGAACTGAAGGGAGAAAGCTCACAGGGCGGATCAAGGAAAAAGAATATATTTGACTATATTTTTTTTTCTCGGAAACATACAGGAGAATTAACGATTGATTGGCGACATATCGGAAACGCCAATTTTAAACGTGTTTGGCAAATTGATGCGTTCTCGCGAATAAAAACGATGGATTATTTTCTATATATGCACAAAGTACATTGCTCGCGTAACAGTTTCGCAAAATCTTTCAATCTTTCGATTTCACGGCGATTTCTCGTGCTTCGCTTCTCTTCGCGAAACGAAAAACCATGGATTCCATTCAGTCGAATCAATTCAGTTTAATCAATAATTTCATGTACCAATGCCCAAAGGTCATAGCAGTTTATCAATTTGAAAATCAAACGCGAGATCATGTGGCAATTTAAATAAATCAAATTCATTCTAACGTTTTTCTTTTTCCCGCGGGAATGACATCGGCGATATCTAGCTGAAGGGTACCGTTTTTCTGAATTATGTCAAATTCATGAGGGTACCAATTCCCCGATAACATCTACAAAACCATTCATCGACCAACCAACTTGTAACACGTGTAAATGTGATACCTATTAGGTATCACGGGGAAGACGGAGAGAGACGGAGAGAAGAAAAAAATAAAGTGGGAGAAGGAGGGAATGTGAAAATGCGGAACATCAGAATAACCAGAGTCTCATTGGGCGCGAAAATCTGCGAGGTTTACCAGCAACTAGTGGCGTCGAAATTCTGAATCTCCAAACTCCTGAGAGGACTCTACAACCCTCCTGTAATTCACTCTTGCACCCCTTCTTCATGGAACAGAGACGGAGATAAAGATATAGAAAGACAGAAAAAGAGAGAAAGGGAGAAAGGGGGAGAGAGATAGAAGATCTCGTTCCCCCATTTTCCACGAGAGAATCCTCCCTCTCACGTCTCGTATCCGCCACCCTCTCTTTCTCTCTCTCTTTCTCTCTCTCTCTCTCTCTCTCTCTTTCCCCATCGCTCCCTCTTCCTCCCCCCTTCCATATCTCGCACGCCGCGTTCCTCTCGCGCGCTCGCGCGTTCTTCGGCCTCTGGAGCGAGTCGCAGCATCCGTTGGACCGTTCCGGACTTCAGTCCACGTCGAGAACGCGCCACTGTCGGGACTTCTAGGAGTGAGAGCTACCCGGAAGCTCGCGGCCGACGTCGCGTGCACGACATTATCGTCACTTTGTATCCACCGGCAATTCATCGTTCAAAACTATGACATCGTGATCTCTCGGACAAAGGATATCCAAAGATAAAGAGAAAAAAGCGAGAGTTCACAAAAGCCTCATCGTCGCGCATCACGTGTATTAGCATACTAAATCTTACGGATAACAATTATCCGAGAGCGACGCGCGAGCACAAATTCTTCGGCGTACCGATTAATCTACCATTAATACAATAGTTGATCAACGCTGGTACCAGTCTTGCTTCGTTTGGTACCGCGCGAAGTGCGATTGAATCCAGAGAAGTCGTGAAGTTCCCACAAGATACAGAGGTTGGTGCACGGGGTTAGCCGGCCTAAAGCGGTGTTTCATCAGCTGGTGTTTCTGTACGGAATTCTCCATCCGATAACGAGACGTGACGAATCCCGCTGGATGCCCTAAGGGCTCGGGAAGTCGCCCCCGGGCCAGCCGGTCATCGGTTCTGATGTCGACACGTGCTGAGCGCGATCGTTGAGGGTGCGGCGGTGCGCAGCGGAAGAGCAGAGCCACGAGGGCCCGCCGGAAGAGCTGAAGAAGAGGGATCTCGGGCCGGGCGACTGCCGGAAGTTGTTGCCCAGTCCCGGCGAGGGGGCGGACATCGGGCCCGGATGCTCGCGAAGACAAGACGCCGGAAGCGCTGCCACGTTGGAAGGGAAAATATTGACGGCCGTCAACAAGTTCCTTACAACGTCCCCTTTGGTTAACAAGGTCAAGTTGCTGATGGTGAGTCTTACTCTCTTGTTTCTCTCTCCCTCTTTATGCCTTTCTCTTTCTCTCTTTACCTTCTTCTCTCTCTCTCCCTCTCCCTCTCCCTCTTTCTCTCGTAGACACATACCGAGAATGTCCGCGCGGCCACTGACTCGGCCCCCGTCTAGTTTCCCGCTTTCTCAACGTAGGAGGACATATATGCTTTGACTTCGCTTTGAATGCAGTTAGTTCGCAGTTGTCGCACGGCACTCGTCGCGATTGTACCTTTCCGCCTCCGGGAAGTTTCAGGGTAACGATGTTCACCGTTACTGCGAGGAAGGTACAAGATATCGACATGATTCCGATTTCTGATTGACGGGGAAAATTGGTTTTTGAAGTTTAGTTTCATCCGCGTCAGTTTCTTCCCCGCGCGAGAGAACGTGAGCTAAATTTCTAATATAATTAAGAAAGAATACTCTGAATCTTTCATCGCGCTGGACGACGCTTGGATTACCCTCCGCGAGTTTTGTCTCTCGGGTGTGTTCATAAAAACCGAAGTTGTGGCTTGCAATATATAATAATACAACTAATAGTGTACAGGGTGCCCCCCAATTTTCTGTACATTTTGGCAGTATGTTCTATAAGCTGAAATAAAAAAATGTCATAAGCAGATCTTTATAAACATTTTATTAAAAAGTTATAAGAAAAATACATATAAAACGTGTAAAAAATAAAATTTTACGTAAGTTTGCATTTAAATTGCCATCCTTTAATATAAACTTAATTGAATGTAATTTTAAATTTATTATTTTTTTGTGCTAGAGCAGAGGAAATAACCTTTCTATGAAGATTTTCTCTATCCTCGCAAAAAAAGATGATAAATTCAAAATTACATCGATGTCAAGCTTGTACTGACATGAGCAGACGGCAATTTGAAATGCAAACTTATATAAAAATGTTTTTTACATATTTTATATTTTTGTTGTAACTTTTAATAACTAATAACACTAAAAAAAAGAAATATTTAATTTTAAGATATTAAAATGTTTTATTCTTGTCTCCTTTTTTAAAAAAATGTAAAGACGGTTTAGTTTCAAATTTTTTCAATAATTAAAACACTGTATTTGGATTTAAAACACTAAACTAAAACGTTTAAAATTGAAATATCTTCTATTATGAACATTTGTTTTACAAAAATGTTTTAAATATGTAAACATTTTAAACACTGCACTTTTTACACGGTGAAAGCATTTAAAGACCTATGTATATGTATATTTTTTTTATTTCAGCTCATAGAACATACTATCAGAGTTTGTACGGAAAATCAAGGTTACTTTTATATATAATACAACAAAATTATAATAATTTTGTTAAAATTATATATTATTATATATATAAATATCATGTGTGTGTGTGTGTGTGTGTGTATATATATATGTGTGTACTATACATATATATTATTTTTTCGTTACAATTGACAATAACAATTGACTAATGTTAAACATCTAGTTGCATACATTCTATTAATCTTATTTACCGACACGTGAGCAATAAAGCTTAGCACGCGATTGATAATTAGAATTCCTTACTTAACATCGTACATAATTTACGTTCATTCATCGACATTTTGCTTCGGGAGCTTAACTATCCCTGCTTCTCATCGTCGTGGAGTGCTTGACAGGTCATGAAGCATAATTGTCGATCCACTTTGCACCACCGATCGTATCGGCGTGGTATCGTCACTCGAATGTTTGTCACCCAATACCTATTTATTTTACAACGATGGGATTTAATTATAGAAACTCTTGCCACGAGAATGAAAACTCCTCGAATCCAGACAGAAGTGTCACGAGTATTGTAATTTATCGTGATATAAATTCGATGAAATTTGTGAACGGAATAATTATTTAAAAATACTTAATGTGTTTTCAGCGTTTCATTAATTTCTGAATGTTAATTATCTCAATTAGAATTCTAATAGATTTAACCAGAAATCTGATAGATTTAATCAGAATTCTGGATCATTTATTTTTCACCAGAATTCTAATGAATTCATCCAAACATTTTTCTCCGTGAATGGTTACGCGTAGGATAATTAAGAAATGACATAGGGAGTTTTTGCAATATCGTTTATCCAGATACGGTTAATGCTAAGGTCAGGTTATCTTTTTCTTAACGACTAATTAAGAAAAGGATAACGTAACTAGCGTTCACCGTATCTGGATTCACGTTATTGCAAAAACTTCCTAATATATCACAGTTAGCGCAGCGGGGATAACTTACGAAATTATATCAATTACGCGTAAAACTTTTCAACTTTGCCCAACTTTTGCGAATTAACTTGCGGTAGGACACTATTATTTGTAACGGTGCGCAATATGCGTTCGCGAGCAAACAATAATTGCTAGGATAACTCCTGGAAGAAAAGGATTACGATCCCGAGCGACTATGGGATGTTTTCTCGGAAATTGGAGATATACGCCTCTGAATATTACGATTGTATCCTTCGCTATTTGTGTTATACTTTCTATCTTCGCGAAAGATTTTCTTTCCAAATTTTCTACGTTTCTTTGAAAGTATTTTACGTAAATCCGAAGAAATTTCCTAGTTTAATTTGACAACCATCGAACTGCTTAGCATTAAGAAAGACACTTAACTTTTAACGTTTATGTTAATATGTACCATTCCACTTTTCGTTAATTTACTTACCGAATTTCGAGGAACTTCGGATGCACACCTGTGCTCATACTTCGTTAGACGCTTTCAAAGGATAAAGTTGTTTCCTGCCATGAGCGAAGCGATCCGTAAAAATGTCTTAATTGGCAGAATTGTCCTTCGTACAATGGAAGACAAAATACTTACTTAGCTATGTACATATAGAACGTCAGAATATTATTCGTTTTTCTCGATTTTAAATATATACGAAGTTTTGATTTTACACTGAAAGTCATAATTAAAAACGTTGCGCGAATGTTACGAATGAGATTTCCATTCTATTTTTTATTTACGACGTGTGCGCACGTCACGCTAAAATAATGTGCAATTAACTACGTTCCTGCGTATTCGTTTACGCAATTATGCCGCCGACGATCAGTGATGCGTGATACGCGTGCTTGCGTGTGTCTCCCACCATGCCATTGTAATCCGAAATGAAAGCCCGGTTGCATGAACCAGGTATACCCATTTTTTTTCGATAAATCAATTATCCATTCATAATAGCCTATTGATTGAGCCAGATATAACTAAGTAATGAACGTGGATGGAAAAGAGGATAAAATTTGTGGTACAGATTGCGAAGCCATGTATAAAGATAAAAAGAAAATCTTTATGTGTCATACAAAACACGCTTATTTCTCACTCTCGTTGTTGATACACGATCACAATATTGGGATGTATCCATGGAATCGCAAAATGCGAACAAGAATATGAATGGTTTTACTGAAGTACCTAAAAAATTATAACTATATAGATTTGAAAATAATTGTGTTGGACTATCAAATTTATAATTAAAACGCTTAATATGGTTGTTTGAATGTCAAAACTTTCAGCATTGCTCATCATGCTTGAGTTTTTTTACATAATTAATTATTTTGATGGTTCATAAACGAATTCAGAAGAGGATTTAGGATGTTCAATCCTCTCTCCCTAAATTTTAGTAACACAATAGCAGAACAAACTCGTTTCTCTCCCTCATTATTGATATTCAATCAAAATATTGTATTACGATATATACATAGAATCACAAAACACGAAGAGAGATAAATATACGAAAAAAATAGTTTTGCTGAAGTATCTAAAAACTGGATAACAGATTTGGAAATAATTTTATTGACTTGTCAAAATAATTATGTAAGACGTTCAATCTGGTTACTTGAATGTTTATTAAAAATTTTTTATAGCATTAGCTCATTTTGTAGCGTAACTCATCATGCTTGAGTTTTCTACATAATTATTTTAATGATCCCTGAGTGTATCCAAGAAATTAAGGATTTGGAATATTCAATCACCTAAATTTTGCAACACAATGACAAAACGCGTTTTTTACCCTCGTTATTAATACAATTAAAATATTAAAGTGTATTCATGAAATCGCAAAACGCGAAGAGAGATAAATACATGAGAAGAATGATTTGGCTAAAGTATCTAAAAATTTGTAATTAGATCTAAAAATAATTTTGTTGGATTATAAATAATTATATGAGATATTCAATTTGCAGATTGCTTAAATGTTTACTAAAAACTTTTTACAACATTGCTCATCATGCTTCAGTCTTCTATATAATTTGTTTTGATGATCCATGAGTGTATCCAGGGGAAGATTTAGAATGTTCAATCCTCTCCCCTTAAAAATTTAGCAACACAATGATAGAACATTATTCGAATGGCATAGCTTTTATGTTAATTCACAGCGATATTACTGTGAATCCTGAAGATGTATTAATTCACTTTGGAAAAAAAATCGTCGCATAATTTAATTTTATTAAATAATCTTCTTTTATTCATTATTCTTCTTTTTTTATTTAACTTTAACTTAATATTACATTTTTAATAATATCTAGCAATGTTTCTCTCATACTGAGGTCTTTTTACCTTCTCTTTTCTGAACTTTTTTAAAAATTTGTTTTTCTAAAAAAATAATAATTAATATTTTGTTTACATATAATAATAATAACAATAGCAATATTAAAGAACTACACATTTCGTTTTTAATAACTATTGTATGTGGCTATACTTTTTTTTAGAAAAAAAAGTTATGTATGATTTAACAAATTTAATATTTTTTCTATTTGAAATAAAAAATAAGAAGATATTCTAAAGTCTAAAATATAAAAAAAAGAATTCATTAATGTAATAAATCGCTGCTCTGTAATAATAAAATTGAATTAACATCCATCCCCAAATCCTACATCCGTGTGACGATCCAAAATTATCTTCAGATCTGTATCTATTTACACAGAGAAAATAATTTACTTAGACTACTATTTATATTTATTTCATTTAAATAATTTTATTTTAATTTTTTGAATCAAAATTATTATGTTTAATCTCAAAAATTTAGTTTGAATGCAATCAATTACATTTCTTAATTTAAAGATTAATTTATCGATTATTCTATTCCAATGACTACATTTATTAAATTTATAACCTTATTCTCTATGTAAATATCTAAATTTTTAGATATTTCGTTAAAATCGTTTTTTTCATGTAATCGACTCACAAATCTAATGGCAACACCATGTCCAAATATATAACGAAAACTTGATAGTCTTTCTGTCAGAAAGATGTGCATTTCCGTTGGTTGCCTGTGAAGTGGTAGCTGTCAGCATTATGTCAGACGAACGAGCATATCTCCTGAGAACGATCGCGTGACCACTGCATTAGAATCGAGTCTCGGGAGTGCTCTTCACGTGAGCATTAGTCAGGTTTTTGCGTACGATGGGAGAGATATTCCGAATGTTTCGAACATACGCCGAAATAAGATTGCCGTTTGCCTCATCAGCATTAACCGCGAGATCATTATTGCGAACGCGTCGATTAGAGAGTTCAAAGTGAGAGTGGCTCGGCCGATACTTGCCTGTGGTGACGGGACCTCGAATGTCCGCCGCTCGATGTAACGGAATGCTCTTTCTCATCCTCCCCTAGAAATATTTAATTAACCTTAATTAAAGTAGCAAAGTGAATTAACGCGTGCATGTAGTTTTCGATATACATTTAGCAGGCGCCTTTCGCCTGCTATTGTTCGGCACCACTCATTGAAATGCGTCATCTATATTCTCCCGTACAATTAAATTAAGGATTTACTTTTCGATAATAAATCGTTATGTAAGAGTGCAGATATAAAAGAATGAATAAAGGATCATTTATGCTGACCGTAAATTGTTAACTTATTACCGTAAAGTTCAACACAATAATTACAATATTCGTTTCTAATGATTCAAATATCGTTTCTAATGATTTACCGGATGCATATAACTTATGTCATAAAATTAACTCAAATTTAACTTTTATAGCAACTTATAAATCTGCGTGAATCATTATATTGAACTTATTGGTTACATCATAAGTTAACAACTTATGTGGCTAGCAAATAATTCTTGAAATAAGGAATAACGATTTCAATCAGAAACTATGTATTCCGGTGTATCCAATTTCTGACAGATTGAAATCGTTATTCTAAAGAATAAAATATTAATTTTTTATTCCTTCTATTGTATCTGCACTTTTATATGATGATTTATCATCGAGAAGTTTTCTTCTCTAATTATTTTCTCTAATTATTTTCTTCGTGAGTTACATCTAAGAGACGTCAAAGCGGAACTCGTGTTCGTTACGTCTCAACACAGAAAAGATTTGTTGAAGTATATAAAAATTTAGCTAGATACAGATCTCAAAATAATTGTGTTGTAACACCAAAATAATGTAACATGCTCAAGCTAGTTGCTAGAATGTCAAAACTTTTTGCAGCATTGCTCATCATGCTTGAGATTCTTACGATATGTAATTATTTTGATGATTCAACAAAATTATTTTCAGATCTGTATCTAATACAATTTTTAGTACTTCAATAAAATTGTTTCTTCCGTGAAGATTTCTGGCAAAATTAAAAAAATTTCTCACGCATGCAGAAACACTCTTGACTTTTTATTTCAATATTGAGATTTATAGAAAGTTAGTTTTATTATACATTTTTAGCTAGAAATGGCATGTAATTATGTATATAAAAGAAAGTTTTGATAAAGTATTTAAAAATTTAGCTAGAAATAGATCTAAAAATAATTTTGTTGGACATTAAAATAATTATATAGGAAGCTTAAAATGATTGCTAGATGCCAAAAGTTTTTGCAACATTGCTCATCATGCTTATTCAACATAATTGTTTTGATGGTCAAACAAAATTATTTCTAACAAAATTATTTTCAGATCTGTATTCAGCTAAATTTTTAGATACTCCAATAAATGAAAACACAGGCAATTAAGAGCCTAAATTCCCAGTAATTGGAGCGATTATATTAACATATATTTCTCAGTACTGCATATATTGTATGTAACAAATATCGTACTTGTTATATGTGTATATATATATATATATGTGTGTGTGTGTGTGTGTGTGTGTGTGTGTGTGTGTGTGTGTGTGTGTGTATGTGTGTGTATTAATTGCCCGTTTTTTATTTATTGTTTATATATACATAATTTTTATCTCAAGAGCCCAACTTTAATTATTCTTTTTTAGATACTCCACTTAAACTGTTCTTTCTATGTATCAAAGCTGCATGTGCATCTATAATTCAATAATAAGATCAATTAGAGAACACGAGCTTTTCCATATTTTAAGATTGACATCATTTTTAAAAATAGCTAAAACTCACATCCGCGGTAAATAGTAAAAATTTCATATTTGCACATTGATTACATTTTGCTGGAAAAACATAAAAATACGGAGAAGAGAAAGAAATATATATAATAATCAAAGCTAGATCAAAAATTAGATATAACGAGAAAATAAAACATATTTTATCTTTCATTGTTTTTCATTTATTGTATTTATTTTAAATATTTCATATTTCTTTTTCATTTCTCACTTGTTATTTTCCCTCTTTATTGACTCTATTTTAAAATAAAAAGAGAGAGATATATTTTCCAATTTTAAGAAACATTTATTTTACAGGAAATATATAACGTCTCTATACTTTGCTTTTTTTTATTCGTCACGCCGATGTTTTACAAAATCTTTATTCACTAAATTCCTCACAAATAAATGAATACTATATTTGCGAACGCATGAGAACATATCAAATCGTGAGAAGGAATGTGCGAATATGGAATTTCTGTTATACTCACACAGTGGATTCGAATAAAATCCGGGATCTAATAAAATCTTCCAATATATCATCCCATAACTAAACCATATTGGTATCAATGATTTTACGATATATTTGCATGTGATATTACTATCATGTGTCTTTTAGAGATGTCAGCTTCTATACATTGTTAAATTCAAATATATTAACTTTTAGTCAAATATATTAACTAATAAAATATGTTTTTGGATAATATTATATAACTAAAATATTTAGGAAAATAAAATTATTTTTGTTATATTAAACTCTTCAAACCTTATCAGATATTATAATCTGCACCAAATTTAAAGACATTATCCATTGGAATTTTATTTAATTCTATTAACAATTTAGATGTGTATGTATAATAATGTATATGTTGGAAAAATAATCAAAATTTAAAAAGAAATAAATTGTTTAGTATGAATTACTTATTAAAGCCCTTGTGAATTAAATTAAAAAATAAGAATCTTGAAATAGAATGAATTAAAAAAGTTTTTTTTAACATCGTTCCAATAAAATTCAGGTCTGAATGGATTAATCAAACATATAATTAGCATTATTTCACTAAACATTTGATAATTAACTATTATCAAATTCTTTTTTTAGTGTATTAATTATTTCTATAGATCGTCATTGCTCCTAATCAATATGACATTATTTAATTAAATAATGGAATCAAATAGTTTAACTTAAGAAAATGTATTACATTTGATTTAAGTTTAATTTATTATTTACTAAGTGCGTTAATATGTATAATGGACATTATTTATACTTTGAAACTAACTACAGAAATTAATTAATTTATATTTACGCAGAAGTTAAAAATAAAAAAATGTTATTTAACTTAAGGGATTATGTTACCGTTGTTCCTGTGATATCTAACAGTATACGTACGTCATATATGTATGTATGTCGGCGATGTTATTCGGACTACCGCACCACTTCACAGAGAAGACAAAGTTCCTTCGTAGAAATTCCACATTTCGCGACACATTTCGGCGACACCAAGGACCGACACACACGCACGTGTGCACACGCGTGCGTGCCGGGCGTTGAAGGCACAACGCGCTGAAGCGGAAAAGGCAGCCGGTCCGAGCATTGTCCCCCGGGGGCGAGTCTACGACTTTTGCGAGGGTGCCATACTCCGAGTGCCTTTATCGTGCAACGTTACGTTCTCGGGCAGACGGGAAATTCCGGTCGAGTTCGTTGTCGTGCTACGAGACAAATAGGCGGAGATGCGGTGCAGATACGACCGGCGACCGGGAACACCGGCGCTAAATACCGTCTGCGGAGTCAATTGTGATAGGGTTTACCGATGTACAGATAGTTCCCGATAGGTCGTTTGCTGTGCCGCGGGAGACGCATCGCGATTTACGACCGAACACGAATTCGCGATCGAGGGTCTGCATAGTTTAAAAGATTAATTACTAATAAATTAATACGACTTATGATATTAAACATTAAGGAGGCAAATATGAATATTGTGCGATAATTGATGCGCGAATAAAGCACACTTGGAAAATTTGTGTTAAATTTAACACATTTTACATGTCCCAAACAATTCTTAAATTTTTGTATTAATTTAATACAAGATGAGTGTGTTTATTTAAGAAATAATACAAATACAATATTATGTAAAAAATTAACTAACGTAACACTGATAAAATTTGTATGCAATCATATTTTTTCATTAAAATTAACATTTACAAAATTAACACATTTCACTCATTTATATTAGAATTTGTTTTAAAAAATATTACTTTCATATTATTTATTTACAATATCTATTTATAATTTGTTTATAATTTGTTTATTTGTTTATATTTACTTATAAATTGTTATTTATTACCAACAAATGTTGAATATCAATTTAACATTCGAATAATTCAATTAAGTTATGTGTTAAAATAACATTTGAATATATTAAAAATTTTTTAACACAAAATTTTAACAAGAACTTAAGTGGGTTGTAATAGGAATTTCTGTGAATAAAACATGATTAATTAATTGGAAGTACAAATATATGTATTTAACAATAATACGTTCGATTCCTCTGGAATCGTCCTTAATTACAATTAATGTTTCAATGACATTCCTCTAACAAGAATCTTTATTCTCTGCGTTCACGTTGATAGGATGTTAATAACATCTTAATTTTAAATATCAATTGTAAACTGAGGATGACTCCAAAAAAAAAAACATTCTACTATTAATCTTTAAGTAGATAGGTGATTTAATGATGAGTTGGTAGATGAGGAATGCTCAGAACACCCTCAAAAAAGTTTTAATTTTATAGTTATACTTTTTACTTTTTATATTATATTATAATTAAATTTACGTTAATATTACTCTTGTAATATAAAAGAATGTAAGAATATAATGAACTTTAAAACTTCGAGGCAATACTTTTTATCTTTCTTCTACAGAACAAGATTTATTTTAAAAAAAAATTATACCTGGTATTGTGGCAATCTTATTCACTTAAAGATTAAATGATTTATACTTCTATTAATTGTTTATTATTTTATTCGAGTATCAATTACCGCTAGGGTTTTGTCAAATTCGACATGTCGCCTTTTAGGCGATTTCAGGTGCAATATGGCGGATAAATTTTAGCTAATGGTAACTTTAATTATAAGTTCGCAATATTTAAATTTCACGTAACCAGCGTAACAGACTAATACAATAATATAGCCTAATGTAAATAGTTTTGGGCTACTTTGGGTTAGTCGCTACATTGGCGATACAGGTGTAATCAGTGCAGCGTGATGCAATGCAAAAGTCGCCTAAAATCTAGTTAACGCTTATTACTGCGCTGTACAAATGTACAATATCTACTGTTCTCTCTCTTAAAATTAATTACTAGATACTTACGTGACGTTCGACATCGTTTTAAAATGCGGTCAGTTTGAGGGCAACGATAAACTTAGGTGACATTAGAAGTAGGTTTTGTGAAAGTTATTTTGTCGTCGTAATTTTGTCATACTGACGTTTACTTGAATAGAATCCTTATTTTATTTACTGCTGTCGTTATGACTGCACTCATTCGATCTACCTAACGCGTCGTCATACGTACATACGATATAGCGTTAGAGATGGTTTATGAGAGGCCTTTATGTGACATAAACCGGAGACGTGGATGCTTGGCCACTTTTGATACGCAACTGTAATTCTCTATGTTCTTGATCTCATATAAAATCGCACGAAGAATTTTCCAGGCGTCGAAGTCCCTCGCGATAGCCAGTACATAGTTTCTCAACCGTGAAATCGATTGTTATGTTTTCCGTTCTAATTTTATTGAATCGCTTACTAAAATAGAATATTTACTGCTTCAGTTTGTCTGCCAAGAAGACTTAGTTTACAATTTCTTCTCTTAATTTCATACATCTATTCATATTTTAATAATTAACCTTACATTATTCGTATTTCGATGTAATTGTAAAATTTTTTTTAAACGTAGACATGATACAAATGTTGTAACTACAAATTTTTGTTTGATCTAATATTACATTAATATACATTAATATCATTTTATCCAATTATTATAGTCTTCATACAAAACCAGCATTTTACATACATAGAAAAAATTTCTGAATTCATACGTTACTGTTCGATCTATCATAAAATAGAACTGACATAAGGACAATTGTATATTTATTATTAACAATGGAAATTTTACTCTTAAATAAAAAATTCTTAAATCTAAGATGAAATGATCTTAGCATCGATTTCATGCCAAATATTATGACGCCAATATCGTGTGTTACAACATTGAGTAAAGATTCTAAACATAAGCATATATATAATCTTAAATTTATTACTCTTATCTCAAGACAATAAGTCAATCTTATTCTCTTAATTCGTGATAAAAGAATAAGAACTGTGATCTAATCCTAATATTATTTTATTTTTATATTACATAAGGTTGCCATAAGATTAAGTACGTCAAGAATATTTTTATCTCGTTATTAGAAATCCTTTCTGAGAGGATATCTCACGTCTTTCTGTATCTTTTCTAATAATTTATCTTTTATACTTATCTTATGTCTGAATCCTCTTATGTCTGACTTATCTTATGTCTGAATTCTCTCTTATTTCTATCCTCCTTCAATTTCTTAGCTCTCTCTTTCCATATATTAAATCAGCTAACAAAATCTAATATTTACATACATGATGAAGGAGAGACATCATCAACATCAGAATAAAATACATATTTGCATTAATTTTAATGAAGTTGCGTATTTTATCGCGCAGAGATATATGAAGCTACACTCGGGATTTCTGTATTTTCAATTAATAACGCTGTTTGGGCCACACTTTTAACAGCAGCGCGTAATTTCCAGCCGGGCAAAGAGGCGTCTCTTCGGGGAAAATCGCTTGGCGACTAACTCTATTAAGTAGAACATCTCTTTCGCGTCGCGACAGCAACGTGTCACTCAGTCCGGTTGATATTGCGGGCATCCGCTCTGAAAATACACAACCATGATGAAAACTTCGTTGGGAACTAGTGTATACTAAAACTCGCGCCTTCTCAATGATTAACAATCCGTGTAGCGCGTACTTTGTGTATGAATTCGATTTTGGCCCAAGATACCGCGATAAATGGCAGCAAAGTATGGAAATGAGAACACGCTCGGAAAATGTTCCGCGGGGAAGCGCGCGTGCATAAATTATAATTATAAGCTTAAAAACGAAGGTACGGGAGCAAGCCTTCCGGGGGTACATTAGAGATTGCGTCGCACAAAGATGATGCGTAAAGACGACTTAATAGGAAATTTCTTGTAATTCGATTACATCCTGCCGATATATCGGTAACTCTCTTCCTTCCTTTTTCCTCCCCTTTACAGTCACCATGCTATCCGAGGTGTATCAAAATATCTGGTGGTCGCTGGTGTGAATTCAATAACTCTAATGTATTTGATCGTACCGTGAGATACTATTCGTATAATGCTTGTGTCCCCGTCATTTGGCCTAATACGGATGTGTATCTCGCTATTTTTACGTTTCTTAGAATTATTTTGGGCAAAGTAAGGACATAACATGAACATGTGCGCTTAAAATATATTTTACGAAGCTCATATTTTACAGTATATTTACCTTCGGCTCCATTTTTACACGCCGCTATAATATATATCACTTTATACCCGGACTATTTTGAAACACATACAATGGCAGCTTATTAGTTAAATGGACGACGGTAATATTCTGTTCCTCAGAAAAAAAATGTAATGAAAGCTGCAGATTTCTTTTTGAAAAAAAATTATTATCATAAAAATTATTTCATACGTCCGGGTAATGTAATATAAATTCGTGCCAATTACGCTTTCTGTATATTTTCGCCTTATGAAAGAGTTAATTAAATGTTCTACATATTTTATGAAAATAATAATAACGTAAAATTTTAGGAAGGTCTAGTAAAGTCTAATTACGGATTAATTGCAAATGTCTGAATTCTGAATACCTGATCATGCGCCTTGGGCATAAATCTGTCTGTATTCTGTCTGTGCGTTTATGCGCGTCCTCTTTTATAAATGAATATCGTCACATCAGTTTCGACACCGGTGTATCGTATTGACACGTACTGAAACGTATCGACACAGATGTAGGGCATATATTGATTATTTTGCGCCGCGAGAAGTTTTTATGGAGAGAAGCGCGAGAAAACGACTGCGAAGAAACCGGTGAGGTGTACATTTAGAGAGCCGTGAATAAGCAGGCTATGTAATCACGTCGTGTTCTCTGACCGATCATCATTGTCGTTAGCAGTGCATCATAATCCATTATACTACCACCAGACCACCTCTTGCGTGAGAAGATCATTATTTAATCATTATCATTCTTACGTGACATTATCGCAGGATTTTCGCGCTATTTCGCCGGCTTTTATTTGTAAGCTAGGATAGGGAAGTAACTCATTAACTTGTAATGAAGTTACGGTTGGAGTTACTTTTTTCTCAGTAACTTAACTTTCTGTCTTTCTATCTATACTTAATTTATAGTGAATTTGATTGGACACATTTATAGTGCACACTGGTGCATATTAAAGTCATTGTATATTGATTTAATCTGAGTGTAAAAGTGAAATACAAATATTTTGTTTGAAAATACATATTGTACCTAATAGCATAATAAAGTGTTTTAAGTATTTTATAGTTTAATCGATTCCTATATTTATAATAAACATATATATCTTTACGTCAATTTGTATACAATGGCTTTAATATGCACAGTGCATACTGACAATGAGAGTATTTTATAGTTTAATCGAATTTGCTATTAGTTATATTTTTTTATGACTAGTAACTAATTTTAATAGTTACTTACGGTTACTTTATATTAAACTTATTCCTCAACATATAACTTGATCAAAATGAAGTGCTCAGTGATTATTTCTTGTGATTGAAATATATCTTTATCCCTAATAAAATCATTATATTCTGTAAATATCCGTATTAAGAATTAAACTAGAAGCTTTTAGAATGTCTTAATATTAATCCGATAACTTTATTATTTTTATTAAATATAATTTCAATTTCAAGCATATATATTATTTTTTTATAAATAACATAACATATATATAACCGAATATTTAGTATATAAATAATTCAAAAATAATTTAGTAAGAATATAATGTTAGAATATAAGGTTCTTGTATTTAAAATGTTAATGCAAAAAATAACAAAAAGTTAACAAAAAATGACTCGTTACTTTTTAAATAACTATAATTATTAATTTTAAATAACTATAATTGCGTTACTTTTCAAAATCGGTAACTTGTAACAGTAATTGGTAACTTGTAAAAGTAACTTACTTTTTGAGAGAAAAAAACTATGACCTCAATAGTCAGTTACTTTTGTCAAATACTTTTACAAAGTAACTTTTGTTGCAAGTACGATGAGCAGCTGAAGATACAAATTTTCGTTCTTTAATATGAAAAAAAATTTATTGTACGTTTATTTTTACAGAATATTTATCTGTTCTTACATGATTTTGCTGAGGTACCTGAAAATTTGACTATATTAAAAAAAAATTTTAATGCTTTTAGCAAAACTATATACAGTTGCGATTTTTTTTATAGTAACCAAATATTTTGCTTATATAACAAAAAATTGCTTCTGCAAAATGTATTTCTATGTTTTGTAAATAACAAAAATTAAACAATTTAGTTCGCGAAATTTAAATTACTTAGTTTTGTTCAGTATATTTTAAATAGAAATATTTTTTAAATATATATTTTAACTAAACTTTTGTTATTACAACAAATTTTGATTTACAGAACAAAACATTTTTTCTATTTAGTGTACACAGATATAGATTTGAAAGATTTTTTAATTGTTGGACCATAAAAATAATTATGTAACACGTTCAACTAATTGCTAGAATGTCAAAACTTTTTACAGCATTATCATCAAGTTTAAGTTCTACATAACTATTTTAATGACTCAACAAAATTATTTTTAGATCTTCATCTAGCTAAATTTTTAGAAATTTCAACTAAATCGTTTTTTCTGCAATTATATGCAGAGTTCTACGGATGAATTTTATTCATATTAATGATCTTCATTCAGATTAATCGAGCGAATGAAAATCGCATTATGTCTTTTTATGGAAAAGTATTCTAAAATTGACTCAAAGTTGTTTTTATATTTACTGAATATCAGCGAGCTATATAGAAATTTTTTGCTGAAGTATTTAGAAATAGCTAGGTACAGATATGAAAATAATTTTGTAATTGGAGGGGGGGGGAGGACTATCATAATAATGTACGATGTCAAAATTTTTTGCAACATTATTCATCATATTTAAACGTTTTATATAATTATTTTAATTATTATAAGTTTAACAAGATTACTTTTAAATCCGTGTCTAACTAAATTTTTAGATACTTCAGCAAAACCGTTTTTTTCGTAATTAAGAGGATGTCATCTTAAAATATCGCGCGAGGAATATTTTACGGCCACTACTAACGCGATCCATAATTTCATAATCCAGCTTAAGTGGCGCGAACAAAAGTACCGAGTGCGCTTGTCACCGACAAACTTACGTTTAACCGAGTCCACTTCCTCGCACTCTTATAAAAGTTTAATTGACCCAATTGATTAATATCGGACGGCAACTGTAACGCGAGCTATGGAAGGATCCGGACAAATTTCTTTCCGTAGAGAGAGGTAAAATTTTAATGGTATTTTAATTATACGTAAATTAACGTCATCTGATTGTACGAATAATATGATTCGATCACATGATTACATGAATATTCAAATCGCGAAATCAAGAGAGAATTCTTTTTACAATTGAATTGTTTATTGTCCCAAAGAAGTATCCGAATGTAGAAATCTGATTACAGATTTATCGTAAGAAAGTGTGGAGAATATATAGCTCAATAAATTAATCCCTTTTTAATTTATTTATTATCGACTTTTAATACTTGATGCGAAAATATAATTGATAGATACTTTGTTATCAGCATGTGCACATCTTTTTCGCATCTCGTATTTTATCAGTATGTTAATTTATAACTATGAGACTGTGGACGAATATTTGATTTTATGTATAAAGAAATATTGTATTTTGAGAAATATCGCGGTTGGAAATATTAGCACGATTTGCACGTACGCAATGATTTGCACGTACGCAACGATTATTTCATTAAGTGAATTTGACGATTCTCTCTCCTCAGTCTAATATCGTTAATGAAAAGTCCGATTTGCATAACGAATCAGCGGCATTTTGACAAAAACGAATGCCCGGATGACTCCGAGTTCGTTCTAGTTTGAAAGATAGAAGGGGACACGTAGCGAGCGCGACAGGATGGTTAACGCGATAAAAAACTTACTCAACGCGCTTTGACATGAATGAGGTTCGCTGTAATGATACCAGAAATGTGGCCACTAACTTATTATAGTACGCCTATAATCAATGTTTCAGCCATTAGAATCAGGAAGTTACACAGAAAAAACGGTTTGCTGAAATATCTAAAAATTCAGCGAGAAGATCTGTAAATAATTTTGTTAGATCATAATTTTGTTAGATAAATTATTATTAGGACGATTAAGCTGAATGTCAAAACTTCTTGCATTGCTCATCATTGAGATTCCTATATAATTATTTTGATAATCCAACAAAATTATTTTCATGTTTGTATCTAGCTAAATTTTTAGATACTTTAATTTAAATATGACGATAATGTTGCAAAAAAATTTTGACATTTTAATAATCAGCTTGAATGTCTTATATAATTATTTTGGTGGCTTAATAAAATTATTTTCAAATCTATATCTAAATTTTTAGATATTTCAGCGTAAAATCGTTTTTTTCTAATGCTTTGGTTTTTCATATTCGCAAGTCGACATTATCAATTTCGTGCTACAACACAGTGTTCGCGTACGCATTGTACGATTCGTTTTTAGCAGTGAAATGTTCAAACGTTTGAACTCTTTCTTAAAGACAACTAATTCTGCCTTGAAAGAAAGAAAAAATTAACATAATCGGTAAATTTATGCAAACTGTTTCGACCACGAAAGCTGATTTCGCGACAGTGCAAAGTTTTCGATGTCTTTCTCTCTCTCTCTCCCCCACCCCCCTCTTCCCTTTTCCGCGTCTTAAGGTACACTTCCTTCCTCAATGCGAATAAAATGGACGAGCTCGTACATTTAAATCGACTTTTGCGGTGTCGTTTGCGGCGATCGCTCAAAACATGTCCACCGTCGTAATTTTATACGGAACCGCATTCATTACATCGCGGACAAAGGCGGATAAAAGTTAGGAATTATAGCTCTCTGTCGCATCGTTTTTCTCGCTCTGTCCGTTGATGTTATTGCAACGTTGAACATCATTCATAACTCGGATTCCGCACAAGCGAAAGTCAACGATAACACGAGAAGCGTTTTCCTGTGCACACACATCGGTCTTTACGTATATTTCTGCAGGAATATATCTATTCCTCCGGGTGCGTACCTCCTGTTGCTCGATATTCTATAGATTGTGTAAAGAGCAAACAAAGGAGAGCGAGCTGAATAAATCGGTCATCCTCTGACGGAACTGTCCTTTTTATTACATGAATGGTATGTAATTTATTTTATTCTGACATCATTCGGAGAATATGAAATCTGGAATTTGTGATAAAAGGCAGTAGTATAAACAAGCTTTGCGTTTTCCGAAAAATATCTCGCTCTCAATGTCGTAATCAAAATTTCCAAGACCAGGTACGACTTAGGTACACTTCTCAAGGTGCATCGCGCTGCATTCACTGCAATGTGCTTTCTGCTGCAAGGAGGTACCTTAAAGTCGTCTGAGTAAGCCTTCGTTTTACCGGAAATCATGAAAAGTGAAGACGCAGGGGATAAAATACGCAGAAGTTAAAGAAACGCAGGGAGAAAGAGGGAGAATTGCAAGATACATTGTAACTGGCTGTCTCGTGGCATTTTAAACCGGAAGTGGGGAGGATTGTGCGCGGATCTCTTCTCTCCGGCGGTCCACCCATCACCCCTCGCTTCTTGTTCTCATCCTCACGTTTCTTTCAGTTCACTTTACATCTTTCACTCGTTTTCCTCTCTTTGTCTTGGATGTAAAGCGCGAGATTTTCGTGCTATCTTGTACTTGACGCATCCGTAACTGGAACGCCCCCAACATCGATTTTAAGATTCAGATTCTACCTAGAGAGCTTATTATGATTCTTGAAATGAAAATTATATACAAAAGTGAATAAATTCACTAGATATTGACCAATAGGTCTATTCGCGTTGATTACACTTTTTATACTTTTCTTTTCCTCTCTTCAATGCTCAAATATGTATTTATTTCATTTTAGCAAAAATTTTTAAACATTTCAAACAAAGCGAACAGACCTGATGAAGATCCAGATTCAAATCCAGGCTGAGGTAATATTTTTCACAATAAATTAAATTATTTACAATTCTTAAGATGCTTAGATTAGCATAAAATTATTAATATCCTTCTAAGATACTTATTAGCTTTAACATTATTAAATTACTTGTCAATTTAATATGTGATTTATACTACTTTATTCTGTCATGAGTGCTTTTCAAAACCGAAAAAGATTTCGGAATGCAAAATTGAATATGTATATAAATTCATTCTGAAATAATTAAGCATTAAAAACCCTTGGATAAAAAATATATTTATTTTGCTAATTGATTTAGATCTAATGAAGTTATAAATATTCTAGAAAATTCGCTCACTTTTCTAATTTTCTCCTCATTTCAAGATTCATAATAGCGTCTTGATAGTGTAATATTCGCGATTCAATATTTGCGAGCCAAAATTCCACATGACTTGGCGATCATCACATTGATATGCACGAAACGTGCGTGTACATGTATTTTTTCTCTCTATAAAAGAAAATAAAAATTCTTTTTAAGCGCATTGCAACGAATGCATTATGAACAAGAACGATGTTACATCTCTGACAATTGCCCGCTTTCTGGTTCAGCGATCGTGGCACCACTGATTGCAATACATTTTTCTGCCAAAGCAAAACTTTTATCGTCTATCGTTTGCAGCACGCGATTTCGTCAGGATTCCCAGGAGCTTCTCTTCCGTATGAAAATACTAAATTGCGTTATGTAACGCAATTTCGCGATGTCGGATGCATAGAAAAAAAGCCTGCACTCGTGAAGCGAAGAACAAATATATTTGTCGCGCAACAATGTGCCCCGCATACTCTGCAATTTATTTCTTGAAACTAACAACAGATTAATGAGTGAAAAATATATGAGGCAAATTATACAATTTGCGCAATTTCATTAAAATTAGAATTTAAAGTGCACATCGCGAACGTAATATGTTTATAATTATTAGATGGAAAGAACGATTTTGCTAAGTATCTAAACATTTAGATAGATTTGAAAATAATTTTGTTAAACTATCGAAATAATTTTGTCAGAGACTCAAGCATCATGAACAATACTGCAACAAATTTTGACATTCTAACTAGTTTGAATATCCTACACGCAAACTTCTAGAATAAAAAAAGACTATAAAAAGTTCTAGGACTAGAATGTTCACTGCGATTATTTTGCGTGTTAGAAAGAGATGAAAACAATTTTAAGTTATTCTTGTTGTGATCCACCTATGCACATGTATGCGTATTGTCTGCTAATATACCACATGATTGTATTACGTAATTATGACTACGTTTTGTTATTCATTGCGAGTACTGAAAATTTACTATACTATATACATAACGTAAACTTATAATATATAGATTTTCCATACTTGCAATGAATAACAAAGCGCACTCTCTATATGATTTATATATGTGTAAGTAAATCAAGAAGTGGGAGCCCTTATTGCGGAAGTTTAATATTAAACTAGGCGACTAAGTGAACAGTCTAGTTATAACACTGAAAAAAGAAGTGTTTATTTTTTAGATATTTAAATGTTTTATTCTTGTCTCCGTTTTTTAAACACTAAGGGCCGGTTATTTTATCTTCAGATAAACTATGTGGTAATTTATCTATTTGATAAATAAACATTAAAAGTAAGAGCATAAGAGAGTAAGACAGTGAGATGAAATTTACCGAAAAGTAAAACAACCCAGCCTGAAAGATTTAGTTTTAAATTTTTTCAATAAACAAAACACTATATGTTTGGATTTAAAATACATAGTGTAAAAGTAAAACATGTTAAAGTGTTTAAAAATGGAAACAAGAATAAAACATTTTAATCGTAAAATTAAACACTTCTTTTTTTAAGTGAAGGCTAGTAATTATAGTCGGTTCTTATATTTAAGATCGTCTTAAGTAGTCTTAAAATATCAATCACAGAATCGTATTAATATCTTAAGAAAGAATCTTACAATAAGAATCAACTATGAATACCGATCCAAAAATCTCTGTAATTTCTACATAATTATTTTGATAGTTTAACAAAATTACTTACAGATCTAACTATATAGCTAAAGATGTATTTGGCTAAATTTTTAGATATTTCAGTAAAACTATGTTTTCCGCGTATGAATTTTACATATAATATACGTTAAAGATTAACCGCCAATGTATTAGAAATAAGATTGCAATAGAGAATTATTAAAATAATAGCAAAGAAAATGTACTGAATATTTTTATGCGTATTCAATTTATATCTCCATAATATTAGATATACCTCCAGTATTCACCTTCAGCTAAACATTGTTAAGGAATGAATGGCGCAGAGATCCTTTGTGCAGCGGTTTATGAACTTGGCTAAGAGTTATATCGTCTTTACCGTTTTATCAGTCTCGCAATAAATTTCGATATACTTTGACCAGAAAACCGCGAATTTCTCGGTGATCGACTAATATTCTAATAAAACTGGCTTAATTTTATTGCTCTTTTATATAGACTACTCTCTTTTACGAAATTATTAATTTATTTATTCCATTGTGGTAATACTGCATCGATTTTATTTCCATTATTATTGCCGTTATTTAAATTAATTGATAATTGCAGTGAAGATATGTGAATTTATAATTTCCCTGTGGGACCATTGGCGAAAGGGAAAATTTTTATCGAAGAATACATAATACGTTATGACAATTTTATCGAAGAATATGTTATGATAATATTTCGCTTTCCAAGCCTACGTAGAATATCGTATAGAGTGTTGACAAACGGCCGTCGTGTGTTTTCTTTCGATCGATCTTTTATTTTTTTATCAATATAGCTATTCGTAATGTAGGCATTCACGTTTCGCATAAAAGTTTATTTTTCTTTTTACTGCGATCTATTATTTTATATCTCGTAATATCAATTTGCATTTTAGTGTCTTAAAATTATTTTTTAAAACACTAGTTAGACTGATAAATATAGTCTGTGAACTTACCTTTAGTCATTAATGAGATGATGTCCATTGACAAGTTTAGTTTGAACATACTACACACAAACTTCTATAACTAGATTTATTTCGATTATTTTGCTTGTGATAGAAAGGAATAAAAGTTATTTCGAACTATCCTTGTTCTGGTCCACTTCTACATGTATGCTTGCTGTGTGTGACTGTAGGGTGACCCAGACGTCCGGTTTTTCCCTTATACTTTTTTTTTTTTTAAGCGTCCAGGGACGTTCAGCTGGACGTTCAGCTTTTCAACGTGTCCGGAGAGTACTCATTTTGAGAGAGAGAGAGACAGAGAGAGAGAGAGAGAGAGAGACCGGAAATTAAGCTCATCGCATAAAAAAATAGTAATCACTAAATCATTACTATGTATCTGATACTATGTATCTGATAAATATTATATTATATTAAAACTACTTTTTACTAATATTAAGTACATTACATTTTTATGTTCTTACACAGTAAAAAATTTTGTGTTAAATAAGATGAATATGTTAGAAAGTAACACTTAAAAAATTAACATAAGAAGCGTAATATTTTGACACAATTTAAAAATAAATTTTATGTTAAGTTGACACATTTATAATATTAAATTTAACTGAAATTAGATGCTATTTTTGCATTTATAGTTTAGGGGATGTCTCTGTGATATTAGGTGTAGTAAAAAGAAATCCATTATTTTTGCAATAGATGGCTTTAGTAATCTGTATCACGTGTAGACGAGATACAGATTACTAAAGCCATCTATTGCAAAAATAATGGATTTCTTTTTACTACACCTAATATTTAACATAGTATATAAATTTAAGATATTTACAAAGAGGAAATAAAATAAAATATTTGTACCTTTTTACATATAAAATATGTAACTAGTTGTACAGAACATATTTCTTCAGTAAAATTAACATACGTTTATAATATATTAAATCAACACACACATTTTAATCATTTATTCTTAGAATTTATGTTTTAAAACTATATTATTTTTGTTATTTGTTTACTTGCCTATGAATTGTGTTATTTTAACACTGAAAAATGTTAATTTTTAATTTAATACAAAATATTCAAATAACACAATCATATTATGTTAAATTAAAATTCGAATATGTTAAAAATTTAACATGAAAATTTTAACAAGGATTCGTTTTAACATAAATAGTTTTTTTACTGTATAGGGTTTTTAAATATATTATTTTTTTTCTATTTTTAAGTTCAGATATACAACTTATTTTACACAATTTAATCTAAAATCTTCTCTTTTTTTGTTTTATATATTAGGTATAATAAAAATAACGGATTTCTTTTTATTATACCTAATATTTATGTCTTAGTGTCCTACTTTTCAAAGAAATATTCTAGTTTATTTCGGTTAGATTTGATCATTCTATCTATGAGTAAAAATTTAGCTACACAGATCTGAAAATAATTTTGTTGGACTATTAAAATATAATTCTCTACAGGACATTGAAATTGGTTGCCAGACTGTCTAAATTTTTTGCAACATTATCATCATGCTTAAACATCCTATTTAACTATTTTGATAGTTGATGAGTTTAACAAAATATTTTTAGATCTGTATCTATCCAAATTTTTAAATATATATTTTAAAACCTTTCTTTTTGTGTGTATAAGGAAATTTTGTGAATAATAATCTTTAAAATGATGTGATATTATGCCTGATATGTAAATTAATCTCTCGTATTAATGTCTCGTAATAACTGTTGCAATTTGGATCGGTTTGTGAATGTTACGGCACACAATCATTAGGCTTATCGAAATCGCAATTATATCTGACGATGACGTAGTGCACGAAATCGGCTGTAAACAGGCGGTTAACCGCAGCGCTAACGAGTTCATCCTCAACGTGTTTGTCGTCCTCCCCGTTATGGTGATTAATCGGTTAATTTCTGGTAATCTCGCGTATCCACAATTGAAAACGACTGATAAGCCGCATATGTTCCTCAATATATCTATATATTTATTCTATATATCTATTTTTCTATTCCACATAAAGAGAATGCAAGAGAACGTCAGAGAGATTTCTTTTTTAAATATTTTTTTTAATAATTGCTCAGATCGTACAATTCGTTTTGCAGGAAATAATATTCTTCTATTTCATGTTAATTTGATATTATTTGTTTTTTCTGATTGTGCAATCGCTCTTTCTCTCGAGAAAATAAACTCGATTCTCGGTTTTTAAAACATTTTCGTTTTTTAATACATTTTTTATAAATACATTCTCTTTTCAGTATGTTCTTTTTTAAATTATTTTAAAATTTCTTTTGTATTAATTCTTCATTTAACTTTTCTTAATTCTATTCAAAATTATTCTTTAGTTACTTTTTTAAATATATTTTTTTCTTTAAATATTCTCCTTCGAAATAAGAAAGAATTGCCAAATACGGCCAAGACTGGATCTTGATGTTTAATAATTTTTATGTCAATTTTGAATACAATCTTCCAGGTAGAAAAAATTTGCTATAGGACGAGAAAAGAGAGAAAGGCAGTGTGTCACATATTCATAATTATGACGTGAGCGGCGAGATAATTTTAGCGAGCTTTGTGAAATTTGATGAGAATTAACTCCCGAATAGTTCGGGGGAGTAAAACGAAGACTTTGTGTGTGTTTTAAGGGTACTTGATAATTAATGTAGATTGTGTCTTATTTATATATCTTGAAAAATATGCTGGCAAATTTTGCCCTAAGATTTTAGGGCTATTCGCCGAGAGGGGACTTTGTTTGCGGCGTTTCTGCTAAACCGAAACTCGCGTCCGAGATGCAATTACTTATCCACCAATACTTAAGCTGCCGCTGTTGATACACGAGGAAAATCGAATCATGGCAAAAGACTGTTTAGATCTGCACGAACACGGCATTGAGTATCGTGCTTGTTACAACTCACGGTATTACATTAATCGGCCGATGTATTACAGTCAATTTGAGAAGTGCCGGCTTTTCCATTGACGTCACTGCCACTCGGAGGAAGACGAAGGAAAAGATGCGAAATAATTGGAAAGATGACCTATCGGGTCGCTGTTGTATCTTCGTCTCCGTTGAATAATTTCTTATTGTGTCAGTGATTGAATCGATTCGGTGATCTGGAAGTCATTGACGTTTCGGATTCATTGAGCAGACAAATGTAAAAGGGACTGATGAATTTGATTATCTCTGATAACAAAATACAATTGCAATGCATAAATTAGGTTCTTAGTTACACTTCGATGGCGGGTCAACATCGTAACAGACTTCACTGAAGATTATGTTAAATGTATAATATTTGCCGCAATGCATGTTGATCCAATTGCAATCAGTTTTTTATTATCAGAATAATAAAACTCATTTGTCGACGTTGTAGTTCACAATAAATTGTTGAAAAGCTTTGACAAAATATAGTTGGAAAATTTGAATCAAATTTAAGAATGCATTGCACGTATTTTTTAACAAAATGAAAAAAATTATGAAAAAGTCAATACGAAAAGTTTAGCGGTGATTCAGAATCTGAATAAAAAATTATTTTGAATTAGAAAAGTAGACATATTTTTTTAAAAATTAAGATTTAAATGAAAAAAATTTTATTTCAATTGCACATTTAAAAAATTTCTGTTGCAACAAAAATCTGTGTGTAGTAGTTCAATTTTTAGCAGTGTATTCTCAATCTTTAGCAGTGTAGCCAATGTTAATTAACTGTAAACGTTATAAGAATATTAAATAAAAATACATAAAAATTTATTTTAGACAGTAAAGTTTAAAGTTATTTTGACAGAAAAAATTGAGTTACTTTAATAGTAGAACGCGTTGCAACAATTAGTAAACGTATGCACATAATTTCACCGTGATAAGCAAGTTTTGATGTTTCTGATAATGTATAATAGGTATCATTATATTTTTTTTGACACATTTTATTGGTTTTTGCTTTTCAACATCTCCATTATATTACCAATATTATATAGTAGATATTTTTACACATATAGATATTTACATAATATTTTCGAAGGAAAACTGGACTCTATTTCCCTCCTTTATTTTGGAGAAATTTGAAAATGAAATTTCGCTTTTGCCAAAAAAGATTCAAATACTTAACAGACGGAAAGTTAATTCTTAATACACACGATAATTTTCTGGTCCAAAAACTGTTAAATATAATTTTTCATATACTTTAACATTTTTAGAAATTTGTAAGATTGTATATTAAAAAAAAGGAAAAGATTGAGATCATTATTTAGCCAAGTATTCTTAATATTTAAAAAAAAAAGAGTGTATATAGAACATGAATAACCCAATCGTGTGAATTAAAGGAAAAAATATTGATTTAACACAAAATGTTTAAATATTAAATATAAAAATAACACAATATGTTAAACATTCAAATAAATAATACATTATATTAATTTAACATATTTTAATTAATAACACAATAATGTGTAATATTTGAATATAATATAATATTATAATGTAATATTTGAATATAATATTAAGACATTCTTCAAATTTTAAGACATTTTAAGGCAATTTTAACCCATTAAGGACCAAGATAAATTTTTTTCTCAAAATTTAAAATCCTTTTAATGATAAGCTACCATGCTTTAAAGGAGCCTACTTGTCAAAAATTTTCCCTGGATCATTTAGGCAGGGGGGGATGGTTGATTTTGCGACCATTGGTCCAAATTTGGTCTCAAAGTTAATCTATTTTTTTGAAAAATCGACCAGCGGTTCTTAATAAGTTGAGACGATTTTAAATTAACACTCGGGTATGTTAAAAAGTTAACACAAAAATATTAGCAAAAATCGGTTTCAAACAAATATGAAATATTTTTTACCGATCGTATCATAGGATATAATAAGTTTTGAACTGGAAACAATTCAACTTGCTGTAATGCGTACCAGTTGTTATCCGATTCTGCGGGTTTCATCTCCCTTGTCTATTACCGAGTATCAATATCTTTTCAACGATCTACTCCCCGTCACGAGTATCAATGGGAGCTTATCGATGTCATATGACGGCGTACTTTGTCGCTTCTTGCCTGTCTTGTAACGTGTTATGCCGATCCCAATCTTCCTGTTCCGAGTCACTATCTTCGCGGTTTATAACCCGTGATCAGTGATCGTCATGTAAATTTTCGCGCGGCGCGGCAGGCGCTGAAATGAATCGCGCCAGTGTCTTCTGCGCCTCTCATTCAATCAAAATGCAGGACAACGTGATCGAGTGCTCGCGCCTTATCGTACTTCTCCCTGCCGCTCGTAAATCTCCTTTTTCAGCCGCGATTTTTCTTTCCTTCTCTCTTTCCCATCGTTTCTTCCACTGCTTCTTCCACCACTTACGCTAGCAGTTCTTCTCCGGATGTTCTTTAATCGGCTGCACGTTTTTTTTCTTGGCGACTGGCGTGCTAATTGCTGCGGACACCACGTGCGGAATCTCCGGTATGGAAATTCGCTCTGATTTTAACGGGATCCAAAAATCTAGAAATCTAACAGTGGAACATCGTGAAATGCAGCCGCGGAAATTCTTGTCGTTTTAATCCTTTAGATGCAGCGATCTACAAAAAAAGTATTTCAAAAATTATTCACAAGCGAAATAGTAAATGTACCGCGTTTACACATTTATACTTAATTAATTATTTTTGCATTAATAGATATAAATAACAATGTCAGATGGATCGACAGTGGGAAGCTTTAAAATTATCATTCGCTTAAAATCTTATGGAACCGATGTGAACCTAGCGTCCAACTTTATCAAAAATAAAAATTAATACCATAGCGCGTTTGTACTTCGTTTGTATCTGTTTATATCGATCATTATTTCGTTTGTACTTCTCTTACTTTTGTTTGTACCTCAAAGGGTTCGGAGCGCTTTGCAATTTTTGCGCAATCCTTGTATAGCGAACTTGGTCAATTTTCAAGATATCGAAATGAGAACAACGGCATTCGAAAGAGGATTGTTTGTACTTGTTTGTACTTCTCTTATTTTCGTTTGTATCTCAAAGAGTTTGAAGACAGCGATTTCAAAATTTCGGAAATGCGCCAAGAGGAAAAGTCGGCCATTTTAAAAGATATCAAAATGGGACCAACATCATTTGAAAGAGAATCATTTGTATCTGTTTGTACCTCTCATACTTTGAGGTACAAACGAATACAAATAATTCTCTTTCGAATGCCGTTGATCTCATTTCGATATCTTGAAAATTGGCTAAGTTCGCTATTTAGGGGTTGCGCATAAATTGAAAAATATCTCCGAATCCTTTGAGATACAAACGAAAGTAAGAGAGGTACAAACGATTCTCCTTCAAATGGCATAAATGAAATTAAAAAATCTTAAAGTTGCGCGCTGGTCATTTTTTTATTTTTCACTTTTTGTTTAATTGTTTAAGGTACAAACGAAATAATGATTGATACAAATAAGTACAAACGAAGTATAAACGCGCTACGGTATTAATTTTTATTTTTGATAAAGTTGGGCGCCAGGTTTACATCGGTCTTATGAACATTTCATACATGCATTAAATAGAGAAATGGAATTCCTAATTAATGTATATTACAATAATATAAGTTAATAAGCAAGATATATTCTTCAATGATAAATATACTGAAAAAAGATAAAATATATTCATATAGACATAATTCCATTTCATCTCCTTCCACGAGTCGCAGCTATTTCTGTGTCGTAGTAACTCTTGACTTATCATAATTGATCCTATTTAAATGTTCCTAAGCAACATTTCATTTCCTATGTACTTCACTTTCCTATACAATTTTGCTGATTATTTTGTAAATATTACTTCGCTGTGTTTCGCGAGTTATTCCAATTTGTTCTCTCGAAAAAAAAACATTATGTAAGAAAACTAAAAACTACTGCAACTCTAACGCATACTTTTCTCAAGAGAATGAACTGAAATAATTCATAAAACGCCATGGAGCAGCGTGTATAAAATAGCAAAAGTTATATCTGATTTTTCTTTTACGGACGTGTCGTCAATTGCAACGGAACAGGCCATGGTATAACATTAAAATGCACTGAGAAAAATTTTTTTGTTAAAAATAAATAAACCAGAAGATTCTGATCATATCAATTAGAATTCTGGTTTATCTTAACTAGAATTTAGATTCAATCAGAAAATTTTGATTTTTTTTTTCATTTTTAGGCATTCCAATTAATACAACCAGATTTTTTTTCAGTGTAAAAGATTAGAATGGCGGATTTAAAGCTTCTCATTTGCTGTGAATTTAACGAGTTATAGTGTCAACTTCAGTGTCGTAAAAGAGGTGACAAGTGTACAACGTTAATTCGAAAACACTGGCTTCTGTATATTACTCTAGACCGCTAACACCTAGCGAATTCACGGTAAAATATAATGCTGGTAGCCATACTTACTATGAGATAAAATATCACATACTGAGTGTTTAAGAATATTGTGAAAGATAATGCAATATGCAGTAAGAATAAATATGTGCAACACACACTAATGCCCATTTCTACCAAGATAGATACTTTAATCTCGATTCTTCTCAACTTATTCATTTTTTCTCATTTTTATTGTTAGTCTTAAAAAAATGAGTTAAACACACAGCAAAAATATTATATTTGATCAAGGTGGGTCTTCGTGCTTAAATAATATTTCTTGTAAATTTTACAATTTTCAGTTCAAGCAAACTGTGCGATTATTTGTCAATCTTGAAACAATGCTAATCGAAGTTGAAATAGTAATATCACAAATTAATTAACAAACAATTTAATATTATTGATGCAAATAATTATCTTAGATTATCTTAGAAAGCTGTAAATAATTTATTACAAAAAATACTACCTCAGCCAGGATATAAATCCGGATTTTCCTTATTTCATGCGGGCGTTCTCTCAATTCAAAAATAAGTTGAACCAAGCAATTAATCTGTATTGGTAGAAATGGACATTAATCTAAATGAATAAAAGATAATATTATTGATTTTAAACAAAAATGTCGAAAAAGCCTATGACATGCTGCATACTTAATAATACTTGTTGTATTCCACACTAAGTACAACTTTATTAGCGGTCTAGTGCAATATATGGAAATCTGTATTCAAAAATGTCTCTTATTTGCCATGCATTATGCAAATGCTACATAACGTTACCATCTCGAAAATGATTTCCTCTCATCCCCGATCTGCAACAAATTGCGGAGCATATTTGAGTTTTCGGATGAGAGGATGAGAGGATGTGCTCTGCAAAATTGCTCGTCATCGCGATGTTAATGTGTACGTTCATGATTTATTTAAAGAATAAATGATGCTAGATCTGCCACTGATTTATAGACGAGCGCGTCGGATCGCGTTAACAATGTTAATTCCAATATATCTGACGATATATTGGAGGCTTAGATTTATTTTAAAAGACAAATGTTTAATCAAAATAAAGTATAATTCTAAACTGTGCGAATCAAAAAAATATATAGATTTAATATCGTACAGTATTTATATGTATAATTTTTACATTGGTATTGATATAAATTAATACATATAAATGAATACAATTTCATAGATGTAAATTTAACAGTATAGTTTAAAACCTATGGTATGAAATCCACACCATCTTGATGATATTTATATCAAGATCAACACGGTGAGAATTATAGGTCTGTTCTATCTCGAAGAATTCTGAACTAGTTCTGAACTAGTTCAGAATTCTCCTGTAATAAGTTACAAACTATACTTGTTTCTACTATAACAAACTATATCTGCCTCACTTTAACTTATTGCCAGTATACACCAGTTCAGAACTTGAGGTGGAAAAAGTACAGATCTTATATTTGAACGATACAACGTATTAAAAATATAACTAGGAGATTGCTCATTCTGGGTCTTCTGAGCATTTAACTTTTTAATTTGATGCTGAAGATGACTCAAAATGGAGTTGAAACATTCAACCAAGTAATTTGAATATAAAACATTTTAAAATAAATTAATTAATGTTCTAAATACCGCATTGTAACTCTCTTTAGTCCTCGTTTTTATGCTTTACTTTTTGATAATTTTGAGAGCCTGGATGTTAAATATAATTCAAAATAAAATTCTAAGATCTAGATTTACAACTTATAGTTAACTCTTAACCGAGGTTCAACTTGTTTTCCATCTCGTTTTAATTCTAGAATTGAAAAGAGGTAATGAATAAGTTGAATTTCAGTTAAGAGTTAACCGTGAGTTGTGAAACTAGATCTTATAATTTTATTTCAAATTATATTTCATACTCACGATATTAAATATATTACATTTTTTAAAATGTGCTGGCCTTTGAGCTGTACCAATCGTTGATATAAAAAGTGTGTTTTCGCTTAATTATCATAAATTTAGATGCGATCTAGATTAAAAAATCTTACGCTTAAACTCCAGACCAAATAATAATCATCAATTTTTCCGATTTCCATCATCATCATATCTCCAATTTTAATCTTCGGCTCTATCACCAGAGCGCCAGTTCGTTTTATAAAAGAATGTCAGCGTTCATCGAAAATCTAAAAAGATCAAATTCATTATGAATCAGTGGAACTTAACGGTCCGCCAAGCTATTCGCGTCTTTTTATCATACTTGGGTCCGCCATACCGAGGTGCTCACACGTTTTACTAGTCCTATCGATCCTCGATACGTCAATCCATGAGCTTGCACCGCATGTGTTTACCCGTATCCATATCGAACGTCGCATTTCAAATTCGATCCCGACAGAGAACCCGATCACGTATGTTTATGCAACGTGATGCCAACGTCAGCATCCTGCGATCTCGAGTTGGACCGCCCTTCGTCGCCCTTGCCTTTTTTCCTCTTCGTTTCGCTACTTTTAGCCAACGAAACGTGAGCGGCACACGACGGGTGCTAAAGAACGAGGGTTGGTCGACGATAATGGTTGTGGTCTTACCCGTTGCACAACGACAAGGTGTGATATCCACTTGCACAGCTACCCCACCTGTCCCACCGCTTGACGAGAATCAAGCGAAGCAATTAGTGTTGTCGTCAACGTTAACGAAGTTTTCCTTGGGCGGGCGAAATATTCGGAAGAGAATTAAGGACGAGGAAGATAAGAAGGTCGCGAACTTAAGCGCCCCTCAGTCCTCGAATCGATCGCGAATTTTCGATCTCAGGATGATGTATTTCGAAGTTGAATGTATTTGAATAAATTTCAAATTATGGGACTCGATCGGATCGATCGTTTCATTAAACTGATTATGAATCAGCCGAATGAATCCCACGAAAATCATTTACCGTTCATATATACGAGATGAATACTAAAGGCCATTTCCATTTTCTAAACGTCATTTCGAACGGCTTGATGACTACGATAATTCGATGATTCTTTTGCTTGTTAATATATATAAGGTCATTTTAGGTTATTTTTGATAACTTTGAAGCTTTAAAACTTCAAAAAACATATCTGTGCGGATAGAAAAATAAATAAATTACAAAAGTACAAATATCGAAACTAACTAGGTGCTCGTGTAAGAATCCAAATTCTTTATTAAATAACAAATTAATTAGACGTTTCGACTCACTTTTAGGTCATTTTCAATAATTAACAAAAACAAAAATATGGCTGAAATTATTATATTTCAGAGATTAAAAAGAATAGTCGAATATATTAAAATAGAGAAAAAAAGAATATATTCGAAATATATTAGGTGTTGGAATTAATTCGTAGCGTTTTTAATGAAAGAATGTTATTTATTTCACATGAGCATTAAAAAATACATTAATGAAAGTACTTCCCATCACTTTAAAAACGCTACGAATTAATTCCAACACCTAATACATTCGTAAATATATATTTAATGAAAATATTCATTGCTATTTAGCTATATTATTAACTATATTAAATTAATAATTGTATAATTTTAATTCTTTGAAGATTGAAATATCATTGTTTCGATCTTCAAAGATTTTAATATAAGTTTCGAATCTTCGAAGGAAATGTCTTCGAAGCAAATCATCAGCCTTAGAACAAAATAAGAGACAGACGCATAAAAGCTACGAACGAGTGTATCATTATTATAATAAATGTAAAACAATTGCTTCCGCCTTGGCGGCGAGATACGATCGCGACTTTGATGCAGTGCTATTACTATTAATCAATAAAAAATAAAGAATAAATTTAATAACGCGTAATTAAGATTTATTGGATTGCGTGTGTGAATGCGAACTCGCCCATTTATTGAATTATTTTAATTCAATGCATACACAGCGTATCGGAAAACGCGGCTCACATCGTGATTATAAGTACAGGTGTGCCAAACATTTTTACGGACGAAGGCACCCTGCACATATTTGATATACCACCCGGAAGGTGTCCCGATTTATGGAGGTAATCTAATAAGAGAGAGAAAGATGTGTCTCTGTATGTGGATGTATGTGTGTGCGCATCTCTACGATCGAAGCACACTCGGCACTCGGAGAATTCTCGGAAAAATGCTCGAAAAGTCACGGAACAAAAATTCACATCGTACGAGCCGTCGGCTCGTTGGCCGACCGATATATATTCGCAAAATCAGAAAAATGCGACTAAATTATTCTTCCTTGGTAAAAATACGTGCCATTTATCTGACGTTACTGCGCGCATCCTCGCGTTCAAGAAATCTTTAAGTTCTTTAAATAAGAGAATTTTGCAGGAATCATATCGTCGCTTTCAGGATGTAATGCATAATGCATAACACCTCCAGAAAATATCTAATGTAATTTATATCGGCGAGTAATCTTCCTATCGTCACTTTTTTCACCGTCACTGTTGTAACACTTACTTGAATAAAATTTTAATCGCGAAGAAGAACTCACGCAAACTTGTTGAGACTTTCTGTTTCGGAAGGAAAATAAAAAAAGGGGAGAACAATTTTTCAATTAATTTTACAAGTATAATTAATTTTTTTTGTTTAATTGTTGCCAAAGGAAATGAAAAATGTTAATGTTTATCCGACTCTTATAGTGACGAGAAATTGATGCAGCACTCGTTAATTGACTTTTTATTCTCGAGATTACTCTCGCGCAATATTTTATATTGCATTTTATATATTACATGTATAAAATATTATATTTTATATTTTATATATTATCTTCCATCTATCGTAAATTTGCTTTAATAAACTTATCGAGATACACACACACTCACATCCACACACACACATACACATATATAATACTACAAATATCATATATTGTATATTTAATATTTGTAGTATAATTATAGACATAGTAAATATAAGCTACACATTCTCTGATTATACATAGAAATAACAGTTTTACTGAAAATTTAGTTAGACACACGCGCGCGGATCAAAAAATAGTTTTATTAAACCATCAAAATTTTTATATAAACTGCTCAAACTGGTTGCTAGAATGTCAAAACTTTTTTCATCATTGCTCATGCTTGAGATTTCTACATAATTATTTTGCAGAAACTTCACCAAAAAATTGTGTAGCTTCTTTGCTCTGTTAGAAAGAATTTAACTTGATGTCTTGATATCAGTTTTGACATTTCTTTGTTTGTTTCAAGTTATTTTGCTCTTTTTAAATCAAGAGTAACAACTTCATAGGAGGTGCAGTCTTATTACGTTTATGAGTGCAAGTACAATTGTAGAAATCTTAAATTTAAGAAGAGATTTGAAATTAAAGCGAGATGTTCAGAATTCTATCACAAAGTTGTGTGGGAAGTTCTACGCGCAAAAGACGAAATGAAAATTTTATGTTTTCCGTTTAATATACCATTTAAAAGCAATAAAAATTATAGGACCATACATTTCTCTTCGTAATTACTTTCATTAAAGTAACCGACTCACGGCTGTCAGCGATTGCGATCGGTGACGAAGCGAAAATAATTATTTCCGGTGGAAGCGTGAAGTGCGATCAACTGTAATACATTCGTTCATCGATAATCGGCGTCATTTAGCCGATGACGTACTCGAGCGAATATATGTATACCAGTCATAGATTTATGACCGCGCCTGTTTCGCCAGAAGCGACGATATTAAACGTTAACGTCGGATTGACCACTTTGGGGCGCAAATCGTTTAACTTGGCGTCGCTCACGTGACTTTTCTTGATATTCAGGAATTTGCGAGTACGGGGAGATTTTTATACGTATATTTACATTATGCATTTATGCAATTTTATACATTACTTTTATGCGCACACATCCATAGGTAAACCGTAATTTTAAAATAGAATATCCTCGATCCAATATTTATATGTTACTAAAATAAATGCCATAATAATGTCATACCAGATAATAAATGCGAGGCGAAACGTCGTTTACTCGAAAGATTCGTATAACTTTTCCATAAGCGTCCCTGTTTTTTAAAAGCATAATACATAGGCGGAAACAATGTAGTCCTTAATCCGTTAAAAGACCATGTGACACGGTGTCCTCATAAAAGCGTAACATTTTGACACGGGCAGCGGCCGCGTAAGCTTGGCTAAGCGCCAATACATGGCTATTAAAACAGCCATTAAAAATCTGCATTATAATTCCTTGTATGCACGCGGAGATAAACAACATTGTCAAGCTGATTAATGTCGAACACGATAGTGGAAGCAAATTAACTTTACCTTTATTATGCACAGTTTAATGAAGCACATTTAACTGCGAAAATACTATTAAAAGGTCCATGGCAAGCGTGCTTCGAAAGATGTTTTTTTTTCTGTATCCTCTACTTGCAAAAATACGCTGCTGAATCTTCTCCATATTTCGAGGAAAAATACCTACAAGTTATTGCAGAAGAATCACAGAATTTTATATATGAGTCTGTGAAAAGAATAAAGAGAATCAATCAAAGATTGAAGGTTGATGATTGGTTGATAGTCGATTATATCGATTTATCGTGATTGCATCCGCGGAAGAATATAAAATCTAATAAAGAGTTTCCGAGTCAGTAAAAGAGTTAAAGAGCGTGATAGACGATTATGAGAGAAGAATTACGTTTGAATTAAAACAGACGATTTTCAATATTTCCCATGAGTTTGATGCGAATAGAAATGTTTAATTGTTGAAGATGCTTAAAGATGCCGATTTTTAATTTATAATCGCGTGACGAACCTCGTAAAAGATTTCGTTCGCTACATAATCATGTAAATATATTCGGAATAAATTATGATCATCTATATCTTTGCGTACAATAAAAATTGAACACAAGATATAGATGATCATAATTTATTATATTTTAAATTATCACTTATCATCAACTTCTTCTACAATATTATGTAGAATATTTTACAATATTAATGAAGGTAAAATGAAATATTAAAAAGCCAAGAAACGAGCATGAAACAAAAGATATTAATGCCTTTCGTACAGTAACATATTTTTACGAGAAGATGCAGAATAAAAAGAATATCTTCTAGCACGTTATTTATAATAATTTGTTTATCGTGGATCTTTTTAATAATATTTTCACAACTAAATACGCTCCATTAATCTATGCATAGTAGAGTAAATTCGCTTTGTACACGTACGAATTTTTATTTAATATTTTAATGTACGAAGTAAATATAATAATTAATATATATAACTAATATTAATATATATAATTTATATATAACTTTGTTCTTAAAAGTGAAAGTAATACATATTAAGTTTATTTATTAATTTATATATATAATAATGGTTGAATAAATTATTTTATAATTATTGCAACTGTTTTACAGCTTTATAAAATAGTTTACTCTTAGCTAACTGTATAGTTGAACTATTATCTTTGTAACTACTATTGTATATTGTACATTAATTTTAAATATAAAAATATTTTCTATAGTAGTTGTCACCTACATAGTTGCCATCGGTATATATATATATTTTTTTTTAAGGTTTTGCACCTAACACAAAGTTTTTCCGTGAAACAAAATAAATGCCTACCATCGCAGTTACAAAGGTTTGTAATGAAATGTAATTTAAATTGGTAAGAAGGAGACAAGAGAGGAGGGAAGGAAGGGATGTCGGACAACATGAAAGTCGATGTCGATCGACGAAACGTGACGACGCTTTAACGAGGATTCAATTTTGTCATCGCTCGGAGAAAACGTGGAAAGGAACCGGGAACTTCCGGGAAAGTTTCTTCTTCCGAACACCCGAGCTTTTATTACCGGATGTCCGGGGAAACTTTCTCTCTCGCGCGGTTTCGGCGCCAAAACTTTCGCCTGCGGCGCACAACCGCCGTAATCCACCCTCACGGTTGGTGACATTCCTCCCTCTCTTCCTTTCTCTCGCTATCTGAGGAACCCCCTCGGAATTTGATTAAACAGGTAGCGCGCAACGTTCGCGGCACTCTCGAATTTGATTCGCTTCGTCGAACCGTCGCTGTCGGAAGTTTCTCGCCTTCACCTTCGTGACTCCAGTTAAGGCAAGACAGTCAGACGTCTGTTTCGGTACGTCGCACCAATCCCGACGTTCTCTACCTAAAAGAACTTAAATGCATTTTGACCCTAGGAGCGACTTCTCGGGAATGCAAATGTGTTCCCCGGTGATACCGCGCATCTACGCAAGTTCTCGTGTTACGAGCGACATGTTTCGCTCGGCCGAGTGTAGCTTCGCCGAGATCTGCCGGAGGCGTCGGAGAGGAGATAAGGCGGGAAATAAGACGAGGTGCACCTTAAGTTCGCTATTTGTCTCCCAATTTGTCGCGCGTGCTCGTCCTCAATTATAAACTTCGGGAATAGGTCTTAATTCTCTCTCGTTCTCTCTCTACGTGAATCTTATCGGCGACTCTGGTTACGCGAACGGACGCGTCCGTCAACGAACGACGTAATCGAGGAGGTGATTTTCCCTCGCCATTGAGATGAGTCCAAGTTATATAATTTAACACCCCGCGCGGAGTTTATCGTTTCGACATCCCGATAACGATGTTCATTGCCGACTAAAGCTCACGCTGCGTGCTTTCAGCAGCTATTCCGCCGCTTTCGCTTGGGATTGAGATACTTCTTACTCGGGTCGCAAACTAGTATCACAATTCCGACGATTGACGCGCGGCGATTCAATGGACCGCCATAGTTTCGCTGACGGGTTATTGCCAGATCTCATCCCTCCGTTCCTTCCCCTCCTTTCCTGGGGGTGAATAAAACGGGAAATGACGTCTGTGCATTTTCACCCGTCATATCGAGCCGCCAAGTGACACCGCGCTTACGATGCTCCCTCATTTAAATGATGGATTGCGCGGGTGCTACTTCATTCTTTCGTGGGCGCGGTTAATCGCTCGTTAACGTCTCGCGAACTTTCGCGATAATGAAGCGCGACCTCTCCATCTGAATCGACTTACGCTCTTATTCGCGGGATGAACGTGGCTCGGACCGCTGATAGATCGCGGATCTCGGCGCAGAGATCCAAAGTGTCGAGGAGATGAGCCGCTCGACAAGCTTGTCTCATTAACCCTTCATTACTTGCATGAGGTGTCCAGGACACTCTGCCACTGAGAGAAAAGTTTTTGGTATTTATGACTATAATTAATTATAATCTGACTGTGGCTATAATCTGACAATTTCAGGTTACAATAGTATAATTATGATTATAACTATAATTTTAATAATAGATAATAAGTATATATGTGTATAATTTTATTAACAAATGTATAATTAGCAACCAAAAATAATTATCGTTTTTTTATAATTATTTTATCATAAAATAATTGCAATTGTTATAATGTAATTACATTATAATTTATAGTTGACTATATTATGAGTTGTCCCAAAAAATGATTATAAATTATAATTAAATTATTGTAACCTATTTTTATATCAATAATAACTATAATTATAGTTGCCATTATATATATATTTTTTGGTAGAAATAATTAGACTTATATACATTTAATTATTATAGATATATTATAGATATATTATATACATATTATATATATTATATATATTATAATGTAATAATCATAATTATACACATCCATTAATGATCCATTCATAAATGCAAAAAATTTTTCTCTTAAAAAAATCTTATAAATTCACTAAATATATTTAAGCTATTTATACAGGCAAAAACAATTTTTTTTTGCTGAAGTATTTAAAAATTTATAGAGACACAGATTTGAAAATGATTTTGTTGGACTATCAAAATAATGATGTATACCATTTAAGCATTGATTAAGAATACCGCAAAAAATTTTAATGTATTATCAACTAGTTTCGGCATCGCACAAAATTATTTTTATGCCTTAAACAATATTTTTCAATCTATAACTGACTATATAAATTTTTAGATATTTTAGCGAAATCATTCTTTTCATGTATATATCATTAAATTCAGTACAAATTGTTTCACAATTAAAAAATTGTTTGTGTTTATTTTTATTTAAAAGATTTATTTAAAAATATGTAGAATATTATTAATCTTTATTCATGAATCGTCGAAGAGAATAACGAAAATTGAGGTATAACGTTGATGAAATGTCAAAAACAGTGCGAGTAATTACGTTAAAAAAAAATCACTGAATGAGATAGGATTAACAAATCTCTCTTTTCTCCCCTTTTTCTCTTTACGTTTTTTTTTACTTTATCGAAATATATAAATGTTAAAACATTTCAGCAAACAGCATTAGCACGTTCTTGAAATTAAAATCGTGTCTTTCCCGTACGCTGACACTTTATGTGCGAGTAGATTTTAATAATTGATAAAGCTTGACACTGAAATGACGGAATGAACTCGGCTAGATACTGTCGGATGTGTGTCACTGCCTTAGAAGTTTCACATTTCGTGCCTAACGGCGTCTGACACGAGTAGATCAAATATTAAGATACTTTTACTTTGAACAATTCGCCTGTCGCTAGTGTCGCTCAACGACACATTTATAAGTTAACAGTTATAACAGTCGACCCTACAAAACAAAATCTTATGAAGGAGAGAAGCGCAAAAGAACGATGTAAAAAACGAGCCTTTTAAATCTCTCTCTAACAATATCCTCGCAATATTCTTTTTAAAGCCTTGGAGCTACGCAAAGTTTTATATCAAGCTTGTCAAATGTTAGTATAAGTTAATGTATCGTACGCAGAGAGATATTTGCTGAAAAAACAAAGACTTAGAAGAGCTACTTAGAAAAATCACGCGCGTTTGGTAAAAAGTCAAGAATTTTGTAAAAGGAAAATCTCTCGTGTCCCTCTCTTTGATACGTGGATCAGAAACTAAACTGATCAACTCCACTCTCGTAAATTTTTTATTTTTAATACTAAATGAACACTACATGATCAGTACGTAACTTTTAATATTCTTTCTTATTTTATAGAGTTGATCAATCTACTTCTGAGAGGCTTACACTCTGAAAGAAAAATATATTAGGTGTTGGAATTAATTCGTAGCGTTTTACAAGTGATGGGAAGTACTTTCATTAATGTATTTTTTAATGCTCATGTGAAATAAATAACATTCTTTCATTAAAAAACGCTACGAATTAATTCCAACACCTAATACATTTGTGGTATTTATAATTACATATAATTATATGTTACCATAATTATTACTATTATCGCTTTTTTAAATGTCATTAATAACAATTATATGTAAACTTTATATTACTAAAATTATAACATAACAATTATATATTATGATAACATACAAATATGTAATTAAAGTCATACATTTCAAAAATGTAATTATAATCACAAATATAAAAAATTTTTTTTCTCAGTGTATATCATGTCACAGTAAAAGTGTTAACTTTAGTAAATGTATACATTTACCAGTTAATGTATAATAATTAAATATGTGTATAATTTGATTAGCAGATTACAGTAAATGTATACTTTACTGAATTATCATTTTGATATGCATATGATAAAACTCGGTTATGTTCAGGAGTATTTATGAGACATTCTCTTCATACTAAAAACGTTTTTCGAATACACTTCGCGTGCGACGATTCAATCTTAAACTCATTTCATTGCTTTTGTTTGAAAAAAGCTGTAAACAAAAGTTGTCTAAATAATTCGACCGGTTCAAACTTGTCGGGACGAGCGGGAGAGATGCATTTCAGGCCGCGATTACTTGCAGACAAGACAGAGCAGCGGCGCGGTAGGAAACGGCGCGGAGGGACATGAGAGCACCAGCCCTTTGGACTGCACCCCGCGGACGTCGATGACGATGGCCGTGACAACGTCTGCGCTACCGATGCAGCCGATCTACGTTTCCGCGGGATCATGCTCCGCCGCCGATGTCCCAACGAATCTGCAACGCCGGCGACTATGGCAACTGCAGCAGGAACCGCAAGAATTATCCCTGACGCGGCCGACGGACACGGCCGCGTCTTCGTCGTCCATCCTCGACGAACCTGTTAGAACCCCGCTCTCTACGAACGTTCTCCTGTCCCTGCCGGCTTCACCGAAACGATCATCGGCGAGCTATTCTTCGTCCAGCAAGACGCCTATATCGAAATCGCAGATGAAAGGTGAGTTAAGATTTCTCAACAGAAGTGTTTTTTTTTTCAGTCTGATTGCATTACTAGAATCGAAAATTAAATAGGAAGAACAGAGGGAGAGAAAAAGAAATAAAGAGAGAATAAAGTACAGAAATGCACACTGAGAAATAAGTGTTTTGTATATATTTATCATTATAATATATATATGTTACATGGTAAAATAATTATGATTAGAAGCTTTATTTTTATAGTTATAATGTTAATAATATATATATATATATATAAATAGACATTTTATTTGGTCGAAATGGATCTAATAGAGCAATGCCTAATAGTATTTTTGTGTGAATTTTATTTTTATCATATATACAAAAAAATATATAATTGGTACTATAATTTGAAATCACTTTTGGTGCGAACTATATATTTTTTTATATATAAAATTAGAAATATAATTATTATCACTAACATTATAGCAATATAAGAACACACTATAAACTATAACAATAACTATAAAAATGGAGCGCTTAACCATAATCATTTTACTATGCAAATATAGTCATAAATATGAAACACTTTTTTCTCAGCGGCGAAGCTTATCTCTTTCACTCTTTCTCTAACGTGATTCAAACTGTGCGTCACGAATCTCATCTGAGCTTTAAGCTAATATTTCATTCGTCGTACGGCAAATTTTTTGGCCGATTGACCTATTGAGAGAACAAGTTTTTCGGGGGCTCCAGAAAGTCTCCATCTGATGGCCAATTGGCACACCCCGGAAAAACTCGTCGCGCGACATGTGAAATATCAGACTTACCCATCACAGTCTTCATTCGTTCTGAGCGAGACAGGTAACTCTTCTCGCATAATTAATTCTATCTACAAGGATAATTTATTCTATCCTATTATCTATTCTATCTTCTAAAGGGATTATAGGATCTTTGTGTACGGAAAAAGATACTTTCAGTAAAATGCTTACTGTTAATTAAAGACTAAAAGTACTTAATAAATCTCATTGATTAATCCAACTTAGTTCCTAAATTCATCCAGCATCCAATTAAAGAACGTGCAAATCTCTAGGATTCACTTATAACTAATCAAAAAACATGTTGACAAATAATACTTTTATTTATCAACAGAAAAATTAATAGTAATTTTACTGAAAGTGTCTTTTTTTTCATAAGGTACAAAAATCCTAAATATAAAAAATTCTTATTATAAAATATCTTGCAATATTTTTTTTCAAAAGGCATGAATTTATAAAATTTTTTTCTAGAATTTTTCGACAGATATTCATGCAACCATGGTATTTCAGTGAAACATGAACGTGATAGATTAATAATTAAAACAATATGATTAAGATAATAATTAATTTCGTTTACAACGCGCGAACAAAATTATTTTCTCCTGTATTCATCACCTCATATTATATCATGATATCAGGCTTCACATGCCGAAATGTAAATTTGTACTCTTTTGATCGCGGCGTCAGATGCCGGATGATGGAGATGCCCACGGCGTCAGATTCAATTTGGCACGCCCGGTAAACGGGATATCTCCTGTTTGGTGTCATCGCTTCGTTAATCCCGATAAAACTATGCTCGCTATTCCACCGCACCGCGGCGTATGTGAGTCACAGTTCATTCACAGTTTTGCAACCGGCAATTATTTTTCCCCGCCGTTATCGTCGTCGTACACGACAAGTGCACGTTCGAGAATCGGAAATCAGGCCAATTGATCGATCAAATCCGTACGCGAGATAAATAATTTCACGTTTTGCGTACACGGTGTCATGCAGACGTCGAACGTTTTTTTTTTTAGTGCGAACGTTTTTTTTTATTTTCGCACGCGTCGTCCATCATGCACTTGTTTTTCTTTCTGGTTTTATAAATATCGCTATTGAATATTACATTTCCACTCACATCAGGTCGGATGAATAGAGATCTCTTCAATCGACGTCAAACAAATTGCATTGTAATGCTTGTAATATCGTTTCACATTTTGTGGTGCTCATCGTTTCCATTTTTTTTACATTTAATTATTTTTGCTAAGCCAAACGTAAATGTTCTATGGCGGGTCATCGAAACCAATCTAAAAAACCGATTAATCAAAGAATAAATGCTTTCAATTTCTCTTTAAGAGAATCCAACGAGAAAATACGAATAGACAATTTTCTCTTCCATTTTTTTCCATTTCGCGATTGAGTTTTGTGCGAAATGACATTAATTCAGACATATTTATCGACGAAACTGAATATCTTCTAGTAATTTTTATTGCACATACAATGTCATTATATAATTGCGAGCTCTGTGAATGAAGTTCTTCTTTTCAGAATAGCACTGATGAAAAAAGGTGTTCATCAATATTTTTAATACAGCTTAAGACAGGCACTTATCAGTTACACTTTAAGTATATTTTAGTTTTCACGAAACTCGTCTAACTATAAACAAAGATTGTGTATTTAACTTTGTTATAAACGGCGTAACTTTATATACTGCGCGATCGATTATCTTTCAGTTTCATCACGTTAAATATATTCCATGAAACTTCTTTGAAAACGCGATCTCAAAATTTACAAGAATAAAATTAAACAATTACATTAAATTAGCACAGATTAACTCTCGTTTCCTAGTTTATTACGAAAAATTCGTTTCTTTACTGATTCTTTGTTTTCTTTCCATTAAGTTTTTTTCTTCTAAGATCGTATTCGTTGAAAATATTTACGAAAGTCTATACTTGATAAATATGTATTTCGACGAACATAATTTCTTCTGTAAAATCGTTACGTTTTTATCGTCTTTGTATATAAGAGGGCTTCTCTTAAAGCAGCTGTCGTGTCACTACACTATTGTCAATTAACTGTATGTAGAATCGTTAATAAAGAACAGAAAAAAAATAGAGGGAACACACATGCTATCACTAAATTCTATACATGAAATGAATTATATAAAAATTAATTACATACAAAGATTACTTTCTTTGCATTAATCTTTACAAACCAAAATAAAGATTTTTCTATTTTATGTACCACAATTATTTTTGTAATTTGTTTTAATATTTTTCAAAAATGCTATTTAAAATTACGTAATCAATCTCTAATATCGAAGCATGATCAAATTTTAATCCACATTATATTAAAGTCCATTACAGTAATGCGATTCTAATGCTCGCATTCTTGTTCATTTTGAAATGTGATACGGTTCAACAAATAGATGAAGGCTATTCTCATGAAATTATATCTATAATTGCGATTTGATATTTACAGTCGCTACTAGAAACTCAGATAAAATTCATCTCTCGTCCCAAATTTCTTTTTCATGCAGCCAAAATTCTTGAAAAAAAATCACAGTAATTATTATATAGTCAATTAAAAAAAAAATTGATTCAACACTATGTAAAATACCTTATGTGGCAGTTTTTTTTCAAAAATTCTATGGGGACCGAAATGGGACGAAAGAAATAGAGATGACGAGAACGGTACCATTCCTGGCAGGTCAGAAGTCCGTAGATAAAGAAGAAGAATCGTTCTCTACTTCCCGTCTGAATCCTCCGTCCTCGGTTGATTTCTGCGCCAAATGTGATCTGAAATCGCTTTCGCAATTCAAGATAATATATAACTTCGTTTAATGCACGCGATGTGCATCTGAGATAAAATTCGCGTAGCAACCGTAAATAAGACTGTAAAAGCGACTGTAAGACGCGATCACGTCGATTACATCGTAGTTTCCTTGTACGAGCAATTGTGCATAGATACGCGTATAATGTGCCGCCAGAATCAACGGCGCGAGAAACGAGGACATTAAACGATCGAGTCAAGCACTGTTAAGCCGAACCCGCAGTGGCTTGTACTCGTATCTCGTCAAATTCGCTCCGGGAATTCGACCATATACCTTTAGTCAGTTAACTCCGTCGGTGACCGTCTCTGAAAGGGTAATTCCAGAGAGGACGCTTGATGTTAGTACCATAACAGATCAAGATACTCGGCTAAAGGCCGAAGGGAAAAATTCAAAGTATATAATGCCCAAACTAATTAACGTAAAAGTAAAAGATTAAAAAAAATTGCTCTAAAATTGCATCGTAAATGAGAATAAACGGCGAAACAATTTACACTGTACAATTTTCTCAGAGATCGAGAAAGTTACACAAAGTAATTTTAGTTATTTCCAGTGCAGAAAGTGAACATATTTATAGTTATTCACGCTGGTTTCTTCTTTTCCTTTTCCTCAACAGAATTTAGGGAGGCCTTCAGGCTGTTTGACAAGGATGGCGATGGAACTATCACGAAAGAAGAACTCGGCAGGGTTATGCGTTCCTTGGGACAATTTGCGAGAGCGGAGGAGTTGAGAACGATGTTGCAGGAAATCGACATTGACGGTGAGCGGCAGTTCTATTATCCATCTTAGGCTACAATAAAGTTAGAAAGAGTTTCGGATTGCAATGTTTTCCCGTTTGTATTCGACACTTGGAAAGCTCATATCGTTCCTATATTTCAAAAGTGACACTCAAAAAATTAAATTTCCCAGGAAGAGTGAAACAACTATTTTTCAACTTGACAGAAAATTATTCACTAATCAAATAATATTGGCAAAAAAAAATACATTCTTAACATGAAAGTCATTTTTCTCGCTTTTGTTTCACAACTCTTAAGAAATTATTCGTTTGAATTGTGATGATTTTGATGATTTTTTATGAAGTTAAATTCACTTTTGACGATTAATGTGATGAAATTTGAGGATAAACTCATAGTTTATTTAACTCATAGTATAACTCTCTTGAAAGTTATATTTTTTTAATTATGTACTTTTGAAATAAGGAAATGATATTAGATTTTTAAGAAAATATATTATTATTATACTGAAAAAAAATTTTCTAAATCTAAGTAATTTTTTTCTTGAATAGTTTCAAGTAAACATTTCTTTACTGCAAGTAAATATTTACTAAATTAAACTTATATTACTTATTACAAGTTGCAGTAATGACCGCTGGCTTTGTCTCTGTGTTTAATCAAAGGGAAGAAATTAAATTAATAGGTATTTATCCGTATTTGTTATTTCGAATAGGTCAGTGGAAATCAAAACATAACAATTTACTAATATGCAATATAGTGTTTATTTTGAATTCAGCATTTATCATTGGATTTATCCAATTAATATAGCCTGAGAGAAATTAGGCTAATATGTAACGTAATTGTATTTGACATTTGAATTGTTCGATGAAGATTTAACCGCTGCATTTTATCGAAACCGGTGGTATTGACCGCCGGCATGTGTGATATCGCACGATATCACGCCTTTTGTTTTTTCAATCCGCGCATTTTGAAAAACCCCATTTCGCGTGCCACGTGCCGCTGAATAGATTACGTAGATAATATAATAACCGATGAAAAAAAAAGGAAATACCGATTGACCAACAGTATTCACAAATGAAATAGAAAACATACAAACAGAAATTGAAGGAAAAATGGACAATTTTATCAATCAATATATTACTGTTTATTATGAAATTATATTATATTGTATTATATCATATTATATTTATGTCATATTATATTATTATTGTAATTGTTATATGATAATGTGCGTAAATTTATGCAATGCAGCATATGACTTTATCTCGCAAGTTATCTTAATTTTATTCGTAAATGCCGGCGCAGCGCCGGCAGCTTCTTTAACCGGAAATAGTCATCCGGGGGGAGGGGAGGAGGGGTGTTTTTCTATCACAGCGAAAAAATGTGAATTATTATAAAATATCATTTTAGATGGATATTATTGGGTCATTTAAAAAGTATCCGCGGTTTTTTCATTCAAAAATTGAACAAAAAACCGCGGATACTTTTTAAATGACCTAATATTTAACATATTTTTTTGTTTTTAATAATTATTTTTCATGATTTCACATTCTTTAAATATGCAATTTCTCTTGAAAACTCTTAATTGAAAAACATACAGTATTAATTAAAATCTTTATTTATTAAAAATACTATTATAATAAGCTATTTAACGTGCATATTCCGTTCAATTTTATTTGGTTTCTATTTACTTTTTTAAGAGAATTGTGATTAAACCCATGCTTTCAAATGTATCATATAATATGTTGTTAATAATAGTGATTTTAATTGGGATGAAAAAAAATCCGAGGTGATTGTTTGCGTAAAAAAAAATTATTCCTTTTTAACAAAACAATTGCAAAACAATGTGCATTCAAGCATGCAATTATCCAAAGCAACAACGTTAAATCGCTATTTCCGTGATATGCGAGGTACATCATCGGGATTATGAAATAATCATAAAGTAAGGTGCACCCCGAGCTATCATCTGCGCGACAAAGCGAGCTGTCAGAGGAGATTGTAGCACTCGAAAGTTTACTGTCTTCTATTCTTCCCACGGTCGTCTATGCGCAATCTCGTACCTGTCAGTAAATCGCCTTGATTGCAGCTAATTCTCGTGAAACATTCCGACAATGCCTTGTTCTTGTCACAGCAAGGGCAGCCTCTTTATTATAAATACCCCTCAACGTTGGTTAATCTCTCCCTCTCTCTCACTTGATTTTGGAGAATTCTCCTTCATCTTTGCCTTGAACTCTATCTCCTTGCTGTATTCAATTTCGCGACGGCCATGCTAGGATTTATGTAACATATTCTTCGTTCTGGTGCTCCTGGCTTTCTCTTCGTATTTACGTGCAGTGTGTTTTATTGTCTAACGAAAAGGTCTGCGCGAAATCCGCATCAATACCTCTTTCAATCGAATTTGTTATGTGGCGCAAACCACAGTATTTCGAAACATTCCCGATAGCGTATTTATGATCGGAACATCCTTTCGGTTCAGAACGTATATATCTGACGAAATAAGGAACGAGTGAAATGTTTGGAAAGCATTAGATATCTTTTACGCGGATAAAATAATTTTGCTGAAGAATCTAAAATTTTGCTGGATATAGCAAATAATTTTGAAACGGAAAATAATTTTGTTACACCACCCAAATAATTATATTAGAAAGTAAAAAGTGAGGAGTAATACTGCAAAACATTTTTATACTCTAGTAATCAGTTTGAGTTTTCAATTATTTTCGAATCTGTATCGAGCAAAATTTTAAATCTTTCAGCAAAACCATTCTTTATAAGAATAATTTAAAATTACTTCTTTAGCTGTCCATTGATTTTTCTATCGAAATATCTAAATTATATTTTATACGTAAGATTTGTCATGCGTCGAATAGTCAAACTATAATTAGAATCACAGTAAACAGATTAGATATTGTATACTACATTTATGATTATGAGAAAAAATATACTAAGTTTTAATGAATATTTGTTTAATAGCATCAGCTGAATATTTATTAAATGTAAACATATATTTATTTAGTACAAAATCCATTAATTTGATTTAACTATCATTTTTTCTGATTAGTAAACATTTATTTATCATAAGTAAATAATATATAATAATTATATTAATACTAAATCGTCAAATCATTTTAGCAGAAAAAACAAAAATGAAAAATTATTGATATTTTTTAAAAATATTTAAAAAGTATTTTATTTAAAAAATTGGCATATAAAAAGATAAAGAAGAGTAAAATTCCTCTTTGCAAAAAGTATTCTAATAATTCTCTTATTTCAAAACTGACGCAACTAAAAAAAATAGAATTTTTGATATATGACCATAAATAAGTTAGATAAAAATTATCTCTATCAATCATCAAAAGTATACTAATTTAACTTTACAATATGTTCTTTAATCGTATTTGTGTCGTTCTTACTTCTTAAAGTTTTCAAAAGAATTATAATATCTTTTACAAGAGACACAAGAGTTTGAGTTGTTTTTATAAAATTATTTTTGTAAATAAAAAGAAGATTTTTCTACAGAAAACATTAGCATTAAGATAGTTATAATGATCGAAGTTTAAAGAAGAAATTATTTTATTTTGAATTTAGCCATTTCAGTTGATCAAGATAAGTATAAATTGTTGATAATGTTTTGAATTAAGTATATGTCATTTTTGAATGAATTATTCTAGGTTGTTATAATTTTGTATGATATCAAAATTGTTATAACTAAAAAAGTGATGTTTTTAAAAGTTGTAAAACGAAAGTGAAAAAAATATTATGTTTTTAAAAGTACAATATATTTTTTTGTCAATGTTACTTGATTAGTTAATAATTTTCTGTAAAAAGTAAAAAAATAGTTTTTCTTTTTTAGAAAACTGAATTCTTTTGTGTCACTTTTAAAGAAACGATATGTCTGCAGATGACCTTGACTATAATCGTTGTCGATTCTTGTATATTAATTATAATAATTATAGTGTAATTGTAATAATATAGTGTCAAAATACTAAAACATAATCAAAATGTCACTTTTGTCATTTTTGTTTCACAATCTTTAAAAAATCACTTTTTTTATTATGATAATTTTTGTATTCTACAAAATTATAACAAATTAATAATTCATGTCGAAAGTGACACAATTCTAAATATTATTAACAATGCATATTTAATTTGATTAGTTAATCTAATAATGCTAGTCAATACTTTTTCTGCCGAGAAATCATTATTGATAACTCGGGAACGGAAATGGGTCGGCGTATTGACATCGGATGGTGCAAATCCTTGTACCTGTTGCTAGTCTACTCCACAACGGTTGGCTATTATCAGTCATTTTCTGTGTAATCAAAAAAATTACGGGATAAAGTTTGCAATAAAAAAACGATCGCAGCCCTTCGAAAGAGAACTCGATAAAACGAGTTTTGGCGGAAATTCGGTGTTTTCCGGCCGTTCTGTTCCCACGACAAAAGAATTGAGAGAAAAAGCGAAGCGATTATTAAAATCCACGCGAGAACGTATCGGAGGTATGAATTGAAGCCTTTGCATGTTCCAAAGGACAAAGTAATTACGGTCGCGGAAGTAAATTGTTTCAGGGACAGGCGTTATCCGCGAGAATGGAATTCATTCGCGCGAATGCAAGCTGTGCGGAGAGAAGCGCATTCGCGCTTTTTAGTAGAACTCCGAAAGTGATAATTTCCGAGGATTAAGTTGGCGCGAAAAGAGACTTCCGAGTTAACATTTGGCCCCGACTCCGCGTTGAGCGATTGTGAAAAAGGAATTTAATGATCCAACATGAGGAGAAATATAATAATAATAATAATAATAATAATAATAATAACTTTATTGTATCATTGACAATTGGATTTAAACAATGTTCAAAATTACAAAAAAAGAAAGAGAGAAAAATACAAAATCCTGTAGCAAATAACACAAGTACAAGTCCTGATCAGAAAAAATTTGAGTATGACTGTAAAGATGTTCAATATTGAGTGAAAATCGATGGATGAAATTAAACACTCATGAGTGGAAAACCATATTCGATCAAACAGTTCTTTGTGCTCAATAATATTTCTTGTGAATTTATACAATTTGCAGTTCAAGCAAACTGTGCGATTATATGTCTCCACAATCGAGAATGATTGTTTGATCTTCAAAACAACCCTAAACTGAAGCTAGAGTAGTAATATCGCAAATTAAATTGACAAGCGATTTAATGTTATTGACGTTAATGTGAACGTCTTTAAACAACCCTTGAAAATAATTTATTGCAAAAAATATTATCTCAGCCGGGATTTGAACCCGATATAAAGATTTCAGATCTATTTTTTATTGCTGCACTAGACTACTAGAACTCTTTTTCTCGCTTTCGCCAAATATCAAACATATATCTATCTCACTTTAAATTCCAAAAGTGTATTTGGCTTCAGTTACGAAAAACAGACCTCTTGTTACAGATATTATTAAATAATAGAGATAATGGCAAAATTGAAATTACGAAATTACGAAAATGGACGAAATTTATTGAGAAGCAGATGAACGAAAATTTCCGTGATCGTACAAAAATCACGGTTGTATTTAAGAAAAAAAAGTCGATTTGCGCTGGTCGACCAGCGGTCAAAATAAGAAGCGATACAAACTTTGATAATTGTCAAAACGATCTCGTTTCGGAGATATTTCCGAGGGAAATTACTTTTCCGTTTGAACCACTCAAATCTGTGCTTCATGTACCATTATGAGATACAGTTTTGCGAGCTATCCTCCGATCGCGAATCATGTGAACTGCGCGTGAAATTATCCACTTCCATACTCGTCGCGCATTGACTTTACATAACTTTCCTGTACCAAAAATCCAATTTAATACTGAAAAATTACTTATTTTGAGTATTAAAAGCGTTGAATAATTTTTTATAGCTTTTAATATTTAAAATAAATTAGCGACTATTAAATTTTTATAAAGATTTTTTGTAATTCTGTAAGAAAAGCATGCAACACACGCGATGAGATAATTTACAATTTCTTGTCATTTTTAACACAGACTTTCTCACTAATGATATTTTTTTTCTTGCTGGAAAAATACTGCAATTCTCAGCTTCGTACATTTCTTAGGAAAATGAGTTCTTGACCTAGTCGCATGATTTGGAAATCGCTGTTGCTGGAGAGACATATTGTTAAGAAAAAAAAACGGAAAAAGGAAGTTAAACTGGAAGTTTGTGAAATCTTCATTACACTATATCAGATAAATTGCGCGCAAACTTAAGAGTTTTCTCATTTGTTCCGAAAAATTTCATTCTTGTAGATTACAATTCTATTGGCATTGACATCGATATAATATTAGGTGTTGGAATTAATTCGTAGCGTTTTTAATAAAAGAATGTTATTTATTTCACATGAGCATTAAAAAATACATTAATGAAAGTACTTCCCATCACTTGTAAAACGCTACGAATTAATTCCAACACCTAATATATAATCGATATATACTCGTTATATCGTCATAATTCTATAGAGATTATACACAAATTATCGTAACTTAAGGTTTCCTTTAATATTATCCTAATTATTATTCGTAGTATTTATTAAAGAACATTAGAAAGCGATGTGCGAGTCAAGATTTTTTACGCCAAATCGAATCGAATTTCTTTGCTCGAATCTATACAAATCAATAAAATTTTATATCCTAATTGTAATTGAATCAAATCGAATCGAATTGTTGAAACATGATTTTTTTATTAACAATATATTATTAGGTTAAATTTCAATATATAGATAGTAAAAAAATTTCTGTGTAAAAATAATATTGATTAATATACTTGAATGCATTAAATAAAAGATATATACTCTTAGAAATTTCATTATAAATTCAAATAACATGTAACAGAAGCTTGTGGTATAAGATAACTGAAAAGTAACGAACGATTTAATTAATAACTAAGTTACAGTAGTCTTAAATGTAATGAATGTGTGTATTAAATTTCATGCAACATAAAATTTTATGGAAAATACATTAAATTTCGTATACATGTACACAAATATACTTTTTAGGTACATATACAAATTTAATTTAATGTAATTAAATTTAACTAAGTGTAACTTAAAAATATATTAAATTTCATGATATTTTTAACAGTGTAGAGATACAAATTCAAATTGAATTGAGTCTTACGTAATTTGAATATTCAAATAGTTCGCACATCTCTCTAAAAGACATAAATAACATAAAAATCTTAAAATAGGTTTCTAAATAATTTTTTCATACTTGTGAGACATGAATCAGATCAATGAATCAACGTGCAATTTTTGTGCGGCACGACATTTTCGTAAAATATCCAATTTTTTTCTTCAGCGAAGTCTTATTCCACGGAAAATTCGGTAACTTTAAGAAGTCCATTCATGTTAACGATGAGCCGTTATCGTTATGCGACTATCAAGGCTGATGTAACTATTATCGTTACTGCTACAATTAGCGTGGTTAACGCCACTTTTTTGCCAAAAGCTTATAGGCGAAAATTTATGCCCTATTGCACGAACGACCAAGGAAATTTCACGAAGACATGCCGTTTAATTAATTTATTTATTCTGCAAATGAGATTCGATTGCAAGCTGGATTTGTTGTTTAATCGCATTGTAATTTAAACTTTCGGCGAGAAAAAAACTTTATTAAGCGTAGTACGCCATCGGCTAGAATCTGTCGAAAAACAAAACGATATTCAAATTTTGAGCGAGCAATTCACAGGAGATTAATTTACCTCTCCTTCCGTGCGATCGGCTCGCCAACAGTTTTAATAACGCTTTAATTCACTCCCCGCTGAGAGTCTCTCAGGAGTTTCCGACTAACGTAAAATACATTCGTGTATGTGGCTCTTCATTCATTCGCCGCTTATTCTTCGATGACGCACATAATTTCGACCAGCTGAAATAACGATTGAAATTTCTAAACGAGTAATTAGAGGTACATGTTTGCATCGCGTCATCAGAGTGGATCAAATGAAAATGAAGCCAATTTCTAGTGACGAGACGCAGTTCTGTTTTCGCGAATATGGTGAGAGAATGACGTATCCACGAGTACATGCGTTTCATGTCGATGTTTTCTCGTTCACTATAACTCGCGTTAGTAGCCTGAGTATGCGCCAAAATGAAGGCTCTGAGAGCCTCTCCATACCGATAATTAGTATCTACGTCTAAGTGCCAATGTGCACATACGCGCACATTGATGACACGAGCCCTTCGTGTTAAATACGATGGCTCGCAGCATTTAATTAGGCCGGAATTAGCTCTTTATTGAACGAGACTATGTGATAGTAGCGACAGCTTTCAATGTTCTCTCTCTCTCTCTCTCTCTCTCTCTCTCTCTCTCTCTCTTTGCTTGCATTATTTAAAGAGTGACTCGATAAAAGTGTCGAAAAATAGTATCGAGATCATCTGACAAAACTGAATAGAAGCGTGTGAAAACATATGCATATATTGGATGCTGCGTTAAAAGTCCGATATTATCACATCCGTTGAGAAGCATTAAGAAACAATTAATTGAATATATAATTATTGAAATAATTATTGAAATAAAAATTACTAGAAAATAAAACACATTTTGCTTTATATCAAGATCAGAATCAAAATTAATATTATAAAAACTGAAACTAAAACTAGATATGCTAATACAATTCAAATTTTATAAAATTAATCAAACAAATTTATACAAAGTTTTGAATTTAAGTATAGTAGTTTTGCGAATAACTTAGTTATCTTGTAATAAACAATAAACTTATTTTATAAATTTTAATTATTTACTGTATGTAAATAATAAACTTATAATAAACAGAGATCAAGCATAATGTCTAACAATAAGAAATATTTTATTTAAGGTACGCACGCAATTTTTTAATTTTTTTTTTTTGAACGCATAAATGATGAAACGGAGGTTTTCACCAATTGTTTAATTGTGACAAAATTGTGATTGCAAATACCGTTCCTTTACTTTAAAAGTGACGTAATTAAAAAAATATGATTTTTGAGTTATTAACATGAATGAATTAGGTAAAAATGATCTCTATTAATCGTCAAAAGTAAACTAACTTAATTTTACAGTCCGTCCTTCAAATAACTTATGTCATTTTTAAGGTTTTAGAGATAATAATAATTAGAGATAATACTTTTTTTTTAAGCTGGGGAGAATCTTCACCAAAATATTTCCCCAGGGCAGCGCTGAAAGTTACGGGGGATTCTTACTAAAAACTCTACTACGTTTACAGTCCTTTACAAACTTTTCTCGGAACGGCCAGAAACTAAGCAGCATTATTTAGCTTGAAAAGATCATAATATCATTTATAAAAGTGACATATTTTAAGTTGTGTTATTTTTATAAAATGTAGAAAATCTTACAGACATTTAAAATTAAAACAGTTTTGGTAATTGAAATTCGGAGATTATTTTATTTTTAATTAGTTATTTTTAATTGATCAAGATAAATATAAATTGTTGGTGATATTTCGAATTGTCACTTTTGATGAATTATTCTGAATTTCTATAAATAATTTTGTTATACAGTCTGTTCAATAAGAAAGTGTCTGCCATAATCAAAAAACTATAAACATTTAGACAGTTTTTTATTTTTTTTTTTGAAGTACACATTATTAACTATTGCGCATTACCTACCCTAGTATTTTGTCCAATCACCTCCATTACTGATTATTGCATGACACCTTTTTTCCATACTTTCGATGAGGTTATCTGCATATTTCTTTGGCAAAGATCGCCATATCTTCTTAATTTGAAATGACAGCTGCTCCACCGTGTATACTGGCTTTCCTTTGAGTTTCATCTTCATGTACGACCACACATTTTCAATGGGATTAGCATCTGGGGACATTGCCGGCCATTCCATTCACTAAAAACACTGCCTCGTACCGCTTCAAGAATTTGGCACTCATTGTAAAAATAATAAATTCGCTGACGTAACACGCTACACAATGTGCTGGTAGGATATATTGCGCAAAAGAGCACGAAATAAAGGTTCAAACGAGTTCAGGAAGATATCGCTACGGTCGCTCTTTGTAGAATAATGAGTATCACGTTCTTATTGAACATAATGAGCATCACGTTCTTATTGAACAGATTGTAGATGTAAAAATCTTTGCAACTTTAAAAGAATGATTTTTAAGGATTATGAAACGAAAATGACATTTGATTATATAATATTTCTATAAGAATATATTCTTTTTGCAACGATTTTATTTGAATAATCGATAATTTTTTATTAAATTAAAAAATTGTTTTTTCTCTTTTCTGAAAATTTTTTCCATTATATCATTTTTGAAATAAAGGAATAATATATAAAATAAATATGGAAGAGTCTCTTATTAAGAATAGAGACGAAAATCAAAATATCAAAATATACTAACAGAAATCGTGCATTGTAACTGATGTTAGATTGCAGTATTTCAATTGACAAATAATATGTATATCACAAGAATGTTGTTTATTATAAGATAAGTTATTCACTGAAGATGATTATTTAGAATTGAAAAGTATGACTTTATGATTAATTTTGTTTATAACATTTGAATTGTATTTGCATGTCTATATTTAGCTTTGGCCCATCAGCCCTTTTATCACATCGATTTTTAATCTGTAAAGCCTTAAAATTAATCGTTTTAATTTTATAAAATAGAACCTTCAAAAAGCCAAGAAGAAGATCGAGAATACCTCAAATTATCTGTTTCGATGTAATTATTAAAATTATAAAACGCTCTTATTGATATCGAAGAATCAGAAGATCTTATTGATCGAAGAACTAGAACTTCAAGAAATATCTGAAGAAGACTCACATGCATATGAAGAAAGCCTTTTAGGTACCAGCGTGAGTAAACGGTGTCAAATGACTGGCAGTTATCCGGTATCTTATAAAATCGAAGTGTACTCGTAGGATCGCCATTGGTTTATCACAGCGAAGCAATCAAATCACGATGAAGGAATTGCCGATTTATTCGATTCACTTCGTTATCAGGAAGGTTACCGGCCCTCTTATTCCCTTATGAATGAACTTCATGAGTTCGCGGCACTCGCCGTTCCGCCTCGCGGTAAGCTGAAACGTTTGACGTCGTTCCACTGCGGCAAAAGGGAAAGTTTTCAAGAAGTTCCGGCACGTACATGGGGCGGAGGAGCTAGGCGGAATCCTCTCCGGAAGCTGCTCCCGGGATTCTCTCAAAGATTCATGTTTCCCCGATCGCATTATAGCTTCGCCCACGCGCGCGGCTCTACCGCATTTTGCGACCGCGATGCCGTAAATTATCGTGCTATCGTGAGCGCATAAATCCGTATAAAACGCCCTGCGGCTCGACGTAGGTACACGCGTTGCAACATGGTCTCTTTCACCTGCTCGGCGACCACACGAATACAAAGGCTATTTTTCTTTTAAGAAACACAGGGTTGCAGTCCCTGCATTTTAAGAAGATGCTGAATGACCGCAATTTCGACAAAATCATCTGTTTTATCAATTGAACGCGATTTACACGCATACGATTTTAACTTTTTAAATATGTAATTGAACTAAAAGTATCTATTCACATTTGAATAATATATAAGCATATTTTAAAACCTTCAGTTTATGATTTTGAAGTTTACAAGAGAAATATAATAAATGAAAAGTACGATACATGTATACGTACAAAATACTTGAATTGTATTTTTCTATTATTTCTCTTGTCAAAGAAATCATAAACTCATGGTCTTATAATTTTTTTATATATCATTTAAGAGAGTAGATACTTTTAATTTGATTATATATTAATTTGATAATATATTAATATAAAATTTTTTTATATCACGTGGAGAGAAGTAGGATTGTGCAATATATTTCCAGTTTATATCAAATATTGACGTATTGTTTACGTTTACACGAATATTTTTCAAACAGACAATACAAGCAGTAAAATATGTAAATTATTACAAATTGGATAACAATACAAAAAGAAGTAATTAAATTTTATATAAAAATATATAAACGAGATAGAAGTTTTAATGCAGTCCAATGCAACGACAAAGAATAGCTTCATTAATCCATAAATTGTTTACGTAGTTGACCAGTAAAACATAGTTTACATAGTTTATATTGTATATACGTAAATGTAGATTATTATATTTTATGCGTAAATGTGCACAACCTAGATATTCACATTTATTTGTTTATTTTGGGGAAGAATTTTTTATTCTGTATAACGAAAGCGACAAAAAAGTACAAAAAAGAAAAGTACAAAATGTTTGTCTGATTGGCAATACAGACAATTCCAGCTCTTAATTCTATTAATGTTTCAAAGTATTTGATTGACCAACACAAAAAGCAATTTTATTAATTCACCAATCGAAGAATGCATCAAAGCATTACAGCATCAAGTGGACCATAATCAGTACAGACACAAATGTCGTTCTATCTTCAGCTGCTTTCCGTTTAGTGATATAAGTCGACACAAGTGTCATTCTTTGTTACTTATTGGGTGCCAAGAAAGAATGCAACGACGATGTTTGTGTCGCTTCATATTCCATTAAATGGAGAGATCTTTTTATTATTCATTGTCTGTCAAGAAGGATAGAACGACGTTTATGTCAACTATGCCTTTTAGACGTATGTCGATTATGCCTTAAAAGGAAAATGACCAAAGTTACGTTAAACTCTCGGTCGTCGCATCCCAGGACCAGATCAAATGCAATTCAGACTCGTCCCTGCTCGGTTTCTCGGACTTTCCTTGTTGGCGTGATTTCCTCTAATAGAATCACTTTATGAATAACATCACATGCACGAGACGCGCAGTTTGCGAAGTTATCGCAATCGTAACTATTACGTCGCGCCAAAGATTTATAGTGATTGCATATCGTCGTGATGAATAAGTTAAAACCGTCCCTCGATATGTGTACCAACCAATATTAAATGATACCGGTGATGCTGGCAACGAGCAGCATACAGCACATTCAGCACTTATTCGAAAAATAAATTCTTTTTCCCCTGAGATAAAAATTGAACTATCAGAAAAAATTGTGGATACTACAACGTATGAATTAAATTACATTCCATTCTGTAAAAATGCAAATACATTTTTATACCTTCGGGATAAATAGAACCAAAAACAGAGTCGTTTTTAAAGCTCAAACTTTATTAATTAAACAGCGCGTATAGCAATCAACTTTACTGTAAAATAATAACGCCGTGTAAAAATAACCCGATATTAAATTTCAATTTTATATTCATATTCACACTAAATTAGAAGATAATTTAATGTTCCTCATATTTATACACGTTGAGGGAACAATCCCGCTTTCTCTCTTTTAGTTAGTCTCACTCGAACAAACATTGTTTTTTCGAATTCCGTTAGCTTTGTATGATACATCAAAAGATACAAAAGCACCACTGTTTTTCTTCCTTTTATCTTTTTCACATCTCCTACTATAGTCTTCAATACACTAATTTGCAACAATCGATGAAAAGTTTCCGCGATTGCAACCAGCCTGAGTTTCCCTTGGTTTTCTATTGTCAGGAAATCACTATTTCGAAAATATTTCGTGTATGTATAGATCAGGTTTCAGCGCGTTTACAACAATCCGTCTGCAGCTTCCACGCGCGCATCCGTCTTTCTATCGCTTTTATTTCACGATTTAATTCTCCGTGAGTACGTATCATTGTTACAGGGCGAAACGATATCGCAGATATCGATCGATCTAACCGCGCGATGGATCTCCTATTCGGCGGAAAGTAATAACGTTCCGCAAATACCATCCGGTTTTCGCGAATCGCCTTCGTTTCCATCGGTCTCGACGTATCGCAATCTAGATTACCCCGTATATTGTTGTTTTGCCGCTTCTCTTTTTTTTCCTTTTTCTTCTATTTCTCTCTTTTTCTATCTTTATTTTTTGTTTTCTTTTTACATCTTATGTTATAATTATTGCAACTAAATTATTGCAACTTGTTCTTTTTTTTGTAATATTTGTACACTTTACGGAACGTAGTTCCATACTGGAACACTATTATATCAAAGGAGCAATGGTAACTTTAATCTTTTGAGTGAAATAATATTTGTTATTTTTAACTCTTTATATGTGTAAATCAATTTATTTCTATGGTTGACTTGTTTAGTTTCAAAATAAGCAACGTCTTTATTACGTATGTATTTAAATAATAAAATTTGAGTCAAGTTTTATACATTTTCTTAGACGAAATTATTTGTTTTAGTTAAATTAACGACATATCGAATGAGAGCAGTGGCAATAGAAATGATTAAGAATAATTCAAATTGGGTATAATTTGCTACTATGAATTTAACAGTGCAGAAAGTCTAATAAATGATGATTCTGATTCTAACTCTGATTCACTTTTTCTATTGACTTCTCTATTTCTGTCTTTCGTTTTGCGTGTCTCAGAAGGATGAGGATAACGTGACGGAATTGAAGATCGTTCGATCGTCGATGTTATCGGATTCGGAATATTGGCTATTTACAATTTAGCGCTATTTTCCACTCCCGATGATATATATATATATATATATATATATATATATCATCGGGAGTGGAAAATAGCGCTAAATTGTAAATAGCCAATATTCCGAATCCGATAACATCGACGATCGAACGATCTTCTATATATGAAATCATGAAGAACAAAAGGCGAGGGAAACCGCGCCCCGACCACACAAGTCCTTCATACGCGGGAGTTTAGTAGTTCGATTCATATCCTCGAGCGCGTGTCCGCGCCAGAATTAAATTCTCGTCTCCGCAAGTGGTTTTCGTGCCGGCGCTACCGCGACACTTAACAAACGAAACGAAATGACCCACAAATCCGCCATGACAGTCGGAAGTCGAGAGATCCCAGAGACTCGAGAAAAGAGCGCAAATTAAGAGATGAAAACGAATCCTCATTGCCACCTTTCGACTAATATTCCGCTGGAAATTGATGGCTCTCCTGCTGGTCCATTGTTGACTATCACTATCAAAATTGTTACTTTCTAATAGTATTCTCTTTAAGAAAGGGAAAGGGATTTATTTACTTATTATTTTTTTGAAGTTTATGTTTTAAGATACCTTATTTTTATGTTATTTGTGTAATTACTCATAAATTGTTATTTTGATACTAATAAATGTTATATTGCAACAAAATATTTAAATAACATAAATCATATTATGTTAAATTAATAATCGAATATATTTCAAAACAAAATATTTTACAATAATTTACATTTTTTTGCTGTTAGGATATACAAACCCGAGGTGACTATTCACGAATTAAAAAAAGGTTATCAAAAATTAAAACAATAAGTTGGAGACTTTCTGTGTCTGCCGGAGAGTCGAAAATTCATTCAAAAAATCGGAATCTCCGGTTGAAAACAGCGCTACTCTAACGACATTTATCATTTTGTAACAGTGAACGGTTGTCAATTGACTTAATCATTAAATTTGCCGTACCACAAGGTGAAAAGCTGCGAACATGAAGTATTGTCATTCTTTTCCCTTTTTAGAAAATTATTAGAATTTATCTTCGTTACGCGAGATATGTAACTCGTTACGTAACTTGTACCTTTGTTAGGATAGGCAGTCACCGTCTAAAACGTGGAATGATCGCCATATCCGCAGGTTTAATGAGAATTTTAACGACTGAACGGATTAACAGAAAAAAAAAAGAGAACGAGCTGCAGAAGCGGGAAGGGGAGAAAGCAAGGAAAAACGATACATAGATGCAAAACGGATGGACGGGTGGACGAAACGAAGCCAATCGACGCTTTTTGCAACATGTACGCGATACAGTATGACGAGTGAGAAAAACGAGAGCACGAGCATTTTCGGGAGTATGCGGGGCTACTATGCGGCCGTGACATTCGTAATATGCTAACACCGCGGGGCTTCTTCATCGGGTCACGTGATTGATCCACTCTCCTCCGTGGGATCCTCCGAAGGGGCGAGAGCGAGAGGCACGAGATCCCTATCTCTCCTTGATCGTCCCCTTACCCGAGTTACGCGCCTACGGAATTTCATCGGGAATCTCGATCCGTATCGTAACACGCAGTCAATTTGTATTCCCGCGCATACATACGTACGTGGAGCATGTGATACATGGTATAATGCGACGAATCCGCGCTATATCAGAAAATACCCCCATCGGGAGGTTGTACACAGGGTGGCGTCCACCCCTGTGAGCTTACACGTGTAATTGTAATACGTACGCGTACGTGTGACTGTCATCCACGATGATATTCTGCACACACGTTCAGTTCATAGGCTACCTACTACGAAATGGAGATCAGAGAATTATGTGGGTCAGATCGATGATTGTAATCGCATATTGATTAATTCTACGCGAGATTCTGTGTGGAATCAGAGTAATCTCTCGATTAAATCGCCCGCCTGCTCTCATTCTAGGTAATTGTAGTCATAGCTTCTTATAGTCCAAAAGTACACTGCTAACACAACATCGGAGAATCTAATTATGGGATACTTTTGAACTTTCCTCGGCAAAACATTACCTTGTCTAATTAATAGAAAGATAAAGCTACGGATAAAGTAGCGTAATTAAAATTGTTCTCTCGAAGTTGTGTTGATTTTATAATGTTGATTTTTTAAACACTGCCACATAGACCGAAATTTCACCGAGATTTATTATTTTGGCTAAAAGCTAAACTCAGAATAACACGCGTATTCAAAAGATGTATTTTTTTTAAATGCCAATTTTTTTGGTTGTAACATGATCTATAAAAATGTCTGCTATTTTAAAATGTAATTGTAATATCTGAAATTTTTTATTATTCAGTGTTGCAATAATTTTTCGGAAACTTAAAAAGAAGAACTCAAGACAGAAACTGGAATTATTTGATAAATCAGTATGTCAATAATTTGACATTTATGTAATTTTGTTAATGATAAAATTGATTTCTGTCTATTTAATATCTTATAAATTGTAATCTATTAAAATGATTATAGTTATATTCCTGCTTATAATGTAAATAAAAAGAAAAATTAAATTTTATTTGTTGAAATTAAAATATTTAGTTGCAGCTTGATTTCCTTTAGCTTGTTTTTTACTTTCAATACTTCATCAATTTTCAAGAATGACATGTATGATTACAAATCTAGAAATGTCATGTATGATTACAAATCTAGAAATGTTCGCAATTCTTAAAAATTCAAAATATTCTTGGAAATGTAGAAAATTCTCAGAAATGTGGGCAATACTTAGAAATGAAAAATTCTTGAAATTTTACATTGTAACCTATCGATTGTATTTTCTTGATTTATCGATCATTATTTTCAATGATTTGAAGTTTCGAATTCTTGAAATCGCAATTATTTTCATGAGTAGCATTCTTAGAATTTTATATAATATAATCTTTTTGTTTATTATATTTTTTAAATATTTTATATTATACTTTTACAAATTTAGATATCGAAGTTTCTAAACTTGAAATTTTAAATTGCCATTTTTAGAATTTTTTTAGTCAAAGAATGAGATTAGGAAAGTTACAAGACAACTATTTCGTATCATTAATATATATGTATACTATATTTTATTATGTTTTTAAAAAATTACCAAATGTTATACATTTTTATCAATGATCCACGAATAAATAAGCATCCACATAGATCTTCTGCTTATCAACAATAATTATTCAAAATTTCGAAATCTTAGGTGACATAACATCATAATGATTTCCAAGAACCTTCATTGCGCAAATGAAGATGTCACCTTACTTAGCATAAACAAAACAACATAGAAAAGCTGTAAAAAAGGCAGAAATGCCAAATAGTCACGTACGCAAAATGTCAGATGATTCGTCGTACATCGTAAACTGTCGTCCAAACGGATACATACTTCGGTTCGCTACCTGAATGTTATTGCCAGCGAATTTGCAAGTGCAAGATAACGTTATATTTTACCGACGTTGTAACACACTTTATGTTCACATTCTTCGCGGAAATGGGCACGTATCGTTATCACGTAGTCCGCGTTTACACACTCAACCATCCGTGCAGATCGCACGAGAGCGGGTTGATCCCACGCAAACACCGGCATTTTCCGCACGCGCAGGTCTGCATGCGTGCCGCTGCATACACGCATGAAGTGCTGCAACGGGAAGTTGCTGCAAAAGTCAACATGTGTGTATGCGTGTATACATATATACGCACCGCAAAATTCCCGAGGCAATGCATTCGAGGGTGTTCCTTCCGACGGCATTATCGTCACCTAAATCCCGTTTACACCGACAGTTATCCGGCTAAAATCCGCTTAGGCCGGCGCTTAGTCTATGACGTCGGCTGCAGCCGGAAATCTTGAGGGTGGGTGGCACGCTGCAAATGAGAACTCTTTAAAAAACGCGCGCGTACGCTTCCACGTCTCGACAGCTTCGATAAAAGACGCGTCGAGGCGTGCGATCGTTTCCGATTGTAGATTTTATCGGAGGGGATTTTTCATCGTGAGAAAGGCTGTCCAATGCACGCGCATATTTTCTTCATTTCCGACACACATTTCCGTACGCTACATTTTATAGGAGAATAAGAGCGAAACGAGCGCACGTTCTCCAATCGTCAGAATCACGGATGTAAGAAAGATTTGAAAAGTTAAGTCCGCCGAAAAATATGTCAGTGAATAACAGATTCAGTGTAAGAGATTGATAGGTAATATTTGCTCGCGTTTTTTTTTATTCTGAAATGAAATAATCTGAATCGAGAAAAAAGTATTTGGTATGTTGTGATTATATATAACTGCGTGATAAAATAATTATGATTAGGTGCTCTATTTTTATACTACTGGTAACAATTTATATTATCTTTATTGCAATTTTACATACAACACTTTTAGATACAAAAAAAGACAAAATATACGGAGAGAATTTTCTCTCTTAAAATTTACTCTTACTCTCTAAATCTGAATCAGTGGATAATCACTGATATCAGTGTAAAGTATGCCATTAGTAATCAATGAATTAAATATGAGATCTCTAACTTGCTAATCTTTATTATGTGATCTAATTGACCTTGTTTTAGTGCTTAAATTCAATGAATACGGTATTGGAAGATTTAAATTAACGTGAAAATGTCAGTATTTTAGTTATATAAACATTCTTTTTTTTTTAGTTAAACTTCACTGATTATCAATGCTAAGTATGTCACTGGGTATTTAATTAGTTACTATACGTTGATTCAGATTTAGAGAGTAAAATATGGTAATTGTGGTACAATATTTTAAAAATTTTTATCATGCTTCAGTAAATTTAATCAGACTTATTTTATACTTTATTGTAGTTTTATTAATGAATGAGAGAGATTTACTAATAAAATTCTTCGAAATACAATGTTGTCCCACGACTACTATATTTTTAGAATAAATTATAAGAAAAAAATCATTTTATTTACCATTATTTATAATTTTAGCTAAAAAATTGATTTATGGAATTTGCTATAATAAATTATCTTCTGTTTCAAAAATCCTTTAAACTTATATATATAATGTTTTTCTCAACATTATATATAATCAATAAGTAACAATACAAGAATTCCAGATTAATGAAAAAAATGCTTGTTATTTTTGACCAAGATTATTTAGCATCGAAAATAATTATAATTTATAATGAAATATATAATGATTATAAACTTATAGAATTATAGTGATTTTCGATGCAACTATATATTTTTTAGTAGAATTATATATAACTATTATCAGTAACAATATAGAACAATAATAACTATAAATAATTATTTTATCTTACAATTATAGTCACAAATATCAAATCGTTTTTTCTCAGTATTGGATAAAACCATCTGAGATCAATAAAAATATTAGAAACACACAATAGACAAATAAACGAAAAGCAAAAGGGAAAAGAGTATTAGTCACCTGAAAGATTCTTTATTGCAGCTACTACACATTTGAAAGCAACTCACTATCACTGTAATACAAAAAAGGTAAATATCACTGTAATAAAAAAAAGTTTGTTCACGCGATTCTTAGAATGGAAATTTTGTCTTTTATGCTTATATTTCTCTCGAATCAAACGTTATTATACATATCTAAGACAGATACTTGATAAGAACTTATCAACTGTAACAAGATAGAATTGCGGTCTAGTAGCGGTAACTTTACAGAATTTAGAACAGAAATTCAAACGGAAAAAGAAGAGAAAGAATCATCTTGACTGAAATCATATCGACTGAAACTTATTTACAATATTGTGGATATTCTTTATTTAAAATTTATGCCTTTTATCTGTATGCTTTAATCGGATATTTTTTCGAATCTTTGTTATAACAAAAAAATTTTACAATTAAATTTTAAGCAGAAATTAAATAATTTCAGAAAATGACATGACAAAAAGTAACTCGGTAAAATTCGTTAACTTATTAAAATTCTTTTCCCCAAAAATAGTATTCTATTATACAGGGCATAATTTCTTTCTTTTCTTTTTCTCTCTAGACATTAATGGATTAACTACATCTCCTCTTTCTCTCTCTCTCTCTCTCTCTCTCTCTCTCTCTCTTTCATATTTTATTCATATATTTTTTATATTTTTATAGTTGAAGAAAGGTACCATATATATTAATGCTATTAACTCGCAGAATAAAAGAAATTCTCGAAAATAAAAGCTGTCTTCTTCCTTAATTTGTTATAGAACATCAAGCATTTTAATTTGTAAAAATTGTATTATAATGTAAGGTATAATAATGAAAACAATGGTGTATTAACAGCATTAACTGACAACAGCCTAATTAAGAATTGTCTTGTTATAACGACATTAATGAAATAAATACTTCATGCTGTTGTTTTAATAAAATTGTTATTTATTTCATTAAACCGAACAGTGTATAAACAAGATTATTTTCAGTTACACTGCTGTTGGCTAATCCTGTCAACACATCACGCTTTTGTTTTAATAAAATGTTATTTTATTAATTTTGTTTATTTTATTAATACTGTTATTTAATAATATATAACAAGATTATTTCCAATTATACTGCCGCTGGCTAATCTTGTTAATACAACATCTTTTTCCGTGTACAAAATGACTATTTTTTTTTCTTCCTTTAACAACGTTAAAGTCTCGAGTCTTTTCTATCTTTCTCTTAGTTAGACGTGCAATGTAAAATTATGATTACGTGTTGTATAATACGTGACTTCATCGCCATGCTGCAGGTCCAGCGCGGAATTAGCTCGTTTGGGGATGACTGACGGATACGAAATGGATTGTAACGTCGCACGAACAACATCGCATTTATTTAGGCAGTGATCGAATTATGCAAATTATTCGGCGCCAGCGTCGAATCGTTCAAATCCTCGACATGGTCTTCAATGTTCCGATTGAAACGTGTTCCCGCATTCGTTCGTGATTTATTTTTTTCAAATATTACCGAATGTTAACCCGATCCGCGAACTCAATCCTCCTCCGCAACGATCGATACACGTTGGTTTCTCGATTATATTTGTTTACGTGCTCGCGAATTTTTGTCCCGTTCGCGCCGTTAATGTAGTGGAACGGAAAACATTGGGTGAAATGGAGCAAAAGTACACTCACATACATGCTTTTGTTCTCGCTTATTTAAGCAAATGCTTGTAAAAACGAAAGTTACATAAAATGCTTTAAAATATGGATAAAATGAACAGATTATACAACAATTTTTCATATATGAAAATGAAACGCTAGTTCTTGTGTTGATAATATCTGCGTGATAAAAATAAAAAAACTATTTGCATTCATAAATTGTAAAATGTACTTTTATGGCATTTCCTACTTTTTGCCAAAGAAAACATTTATTTCATCTTCGTCGTACATTGAGAGAAAAATCTTTGATATTTTTTATTATAATTACATCTCACCATAATTATGGTTAATATTGCTATAATAATATTGTAATAATAACTGTGTATAGTTCTATTATATGCATATATTTAATTTGTTATCAAAATCGTTACGATTTACAACTCAGAAAGACTACTTTTTAAGGATTGATTATATGAAAATAACAAAAGTGACGTTTGATCATATATATTTCTAAGAGTATATTCTTTTTGCTGATATTATTTGATATTAATTAATAATTTTTTGTTAAGTTAAAAATTAGTTTTCCTCTTTCCTGGAAAATTTTTTTGAATTGTGTCACTTTTAAAGTAAAGAAACGGTAGTTTTTATTACGAATACATATACTAATATTATAGCAGTAATAATTATGATGATATGTTATTATAGTTATAAAAATATTGTTCTCAGTTTATGATTCATTTCAATATCATCTTACACTCTTAAAAATAATGTAATATATTGATAATTTATTATAATATATTGATTAATAATGTCAATACATTAAATTATTTTTAAGAGCATAAGATCATGATGAAGTAACAGTTTTAATATTCCTTAAACCGACATTGTAAATGAAAGAATTACGCGACGGCCATTTTTGAGGGCCATGAATTAATAGCAAGTACTACGCGCGCGGGAAGTCGTAATTAAGCGTTCGCACGAAGCAGAATACGACAAGCTGAGAATCAGCCTCGACAAAAAACTCTCTTAAAAGTTAAGGAGAAAGATGCCGCACGGTACTTTTTTACGCGGGGAAAATTCTGCATTCAGAAAATTCACAAGGGCATTACTCCGGATCGCAGAGTGTATAAAGTTCGTTCGCTCTCGCGCCCACTCTTCTGCGCTTTTGTGCGAATATTGCCGTGTACTTCCCTCTTATTATGACGCGTCTAGCATGATAAAGGGGTTCCGACGACCGCCTAGAAGGCTGGAAAGCATTTACGCCGTGGAACTGCTTTACCGGAATGCGGGAAAGATTTCTCGCGTTCGACGTGGAGTGCCCGACAAACGCATAGCGAGATAGCTGTATTTAATATCAACGTGACTCCCGTCCCTTCAATAAGGAACTATTGTACACTCAAAACGGTCAGTCAGATTTTTTTATTGAACTTGCTCGGTTTACCGAAGGAAGAACTGAGAAAAGTTGAGGGAAAAACTCAATGTCTAGATTAAGAATGAATTAATTTCTTTAATCAGAAGGCTGCCCTTTCCAGCCCCTCGGAGAACTCAGGAGTGTTGGATCTGCATTTAAACGACTAAGAGAAATTCTTCTTTCTGTAATCAGGCTTTTCTCTATTCTACATGCGCAATTAAATCACATTTAATTAAAAAGGTCGTCGGATTTATTATTGCCATTTATTGTACAGGACTGCGACATTATCTTATTCCATCTTAAAAAAGCTTATATAAAAACAATTATTAGAAGATAAGTTGAACCGATCAGTTTCTCGTTTCTTCTGAAAATCTAGTCATATTATTATCAAATCTTTTTGTGATAAATCATGTAGGATAATTATTACACCGGTCGTTAAACCAAATGATTGTTAAAGAAAAATATTAAAATAATAAAATTTAAAAAATAAGTTGTAAATTAATTGATATTTCAATTTTGATAAAATAGGATTAAAATTTATCTATAAGTGAAATGTTTGAAATCAGTTAATTTTTTTACAATTTTTCTTTCGCAATTTTTTTACGCCACATGGAAATCTCATTTTGCTGCAAATATTTTCTAATAAACAAATTGTAATTGTGGACAAAAGAAATGCTTTCTTCTATTCTTGAAGTAAGAGAAAGAGAGAAAGAAGAAGAGACAGAAAAGAGAGTCCTGCACGACTGTTCATTTTCATCAAAATTCCACAATATATTCTTATGTCTTGTAGCAGGCCTGTCCAATACTTTGCTCGTGAACTAAACTCTTCCACCTCTCCATCATTTCATAGAACAAGATTAAGAGAAAGCAAAAAGAGTAGAAGCTCTGTTCCGTTACTACACTGTAAAAAGTACAGTGTTAACATTTAAAACATCTTTACAAAACAAATATTTAATAAAGATATACTAGCTTGATCAAAAAGTTTCCGGAATTCATTCAGAAAATTCAAAATACAAGTTTATTCATCAAAAGTGATATTGTCCCCTTCAAAGTACTCTCCAGCGACTGCAACGCACTTATACCAGCGCTTGATCCAGCTCTCGAAACATTTCTGGAACTCTATTATTGGTATAGCCATCAGAGCCGTCTTCGATTTTTCCATTACCTCCTTTCGGCTGTTAAAACGCGTTCCCCGCAGTGGTTTTTTGACTCGATCGAACAGAAAAAAATCGCAGGGAGCCATATCGGGTGAATTCGATGGCTGTTGGATGGTATTCGTTTTGTTCTTGACCAAAAATTCACGGATAATGATGGCACTGTGCAACGGTGCGTTATCATGGTGCAAAATCCACGAGTTGTTTACCCACTACAATGTCCTGAACGGATCCATAAGCAATGTTAAGTCCTCTGCCAGCTCTCTGATAGTTAATTTGCGGTTATTGGCCAACATTTCTCTCACTTTATTGATGTTTTCGTCGGTTTTCGATGTCGACGGCCTGCCACTGCGTTCGTTATCCTCGACGGATTCACGACCACTTCTGAAGCGTTCATACCACTCGTAAACGATTGTTTTCTTTAGAACATCACTGCCGAAACAGTTTCCCAACATTTCCAAGGTTTTCGCACCATTGAATCCATTTTTAACGCAAAATTTAATACAAACTCGTTGTTGCAAATTCAACTCCATTTTTAAAACTGTAAAAAATCGAAAACACGCGCAGAGGTAGATGTACTCAAGACGGCGTAATTTTTACAAATGTCAAACTATGGCGATAAAATTTGATGGAAATGTCAATGATAGATGTGGCAACCTAGCCAAAAAAAAAGAACTCAAATCAGCTGACTCAGAGCATCACCTGGTGGTCTCTTCCGGAAACTTTTTGATCAAGCTGGTATTTCAATTTTAAATTTTTTTATAGGATTTTAAGATTTGAATCCAATATTAGTATTTTATTTAATGAAAATCTAAAAACCTAAAAACGTTTAAACTTAAAATATCTTTAAGTTTAAAAAACAAGAAAACAAGAATATTCGGGTGAAGTTTCTGAACTCATTTTAAATCTGTTGTAAGATATAAAATCATAAAATTCTAATGAATATAAACGTGCAGCATTCCCCCCCCCCTCTCTCTCTCTCTCTCTCTCTTTTTTAAAAGCAATAAAAGAACATTTCTTTTATTCACAATTATCAATCAAGTATTAGAAAATACTTGCTGCAAAACAAAGCTTTCATATAGAAAAGAATGCGTTTTCACAAGTTCCCCGGATTTTAGATAATTTTAAGCTTCATATTATATGATACGAATTTAGATGAAAATAAATTTAATTACAAGCCCTGCTTGTTAATTTAGTAAGTGATATTACTACTCTGGTTCTGCTCGTGATAGAGTTTTGAAACCGAAAAAAGATTTAGGCGTGCAGTTTGCAGAATCAAATGTGTAAATTTACGCAGAAATATTTAACCAGTAACTTGTAAGATCTGCTTTGACCAAATATAGAAATTTTCTTATTTAATTAACTTCGTATTCTAGTTCAGGCAACATAGAGATTGATCAATTTGAAACGTCCTTTATGGAAAAATTTTGACTCTGTTTTATTATCTTTCTTTATAATATTCTATATTTATTTAATTACACATGTATTTCTACTAAAAATATATATCTTTTGTATCTTTAAATCTTTACTATTTTTTTTCTTTTATAAGGAAAACTTACGCTAGTTATTTACTAGAATGCTTAATTAATACGTACGTAATTTTTGCTCACTAATTATTTACTAGCGTTATAGTGGATTTTTCTTAAATCAAGACTTTTTTTTCAAGATAATATTTTTAAATAAACATCATTATTGATTTGTTCTTTTTTTATACACGTACTATAATTCTCGACAAACATTGTAAATGTCTTCATATTTGTTCATTGACTAAATGTAGTAAATATATGAGAGCCTCATCCTAATTTGACAACTTAATTACTGCACGCCTAAATCTTTTGCTCATCCAACAACTTATTCGTTTATGCTTATGATTTTTCTTCAGGTGATGGAAACGTCAGTTTCGAGGAATTCGTCGAGATCGTCAGCAATATCGGCGGCGCGAGCACGGCGGCGCCTACAGATCAACATCAGGAAGAGCAAGAATTGCGAGACGCCTTTCGGGTGAGTGAAATAAACGATCCCTCGTCGCTGTTTCATTTGAATTTATGAATCGCACGGTTGATAGCTTCTTTGCCCTTTTGGATCGGTCCACGCGATCGTTCGATAAATCTCTATCTCCCGCTTCATGTATAAGGCGAAGCGCTCGGGTATCAAACGTAGAGCATATTTTCTCTCGCGATCCAGGCAATTTTCGGCTGGATTACCGCGGCCGTACTCACTCAACTTTCTTCTCTAAAGGAAGAGGATTTGCTCTTAAAAGAACCGATAGAGCCGGTTTCTTTAGATAGAGACTAACGCGAAACGACAACCACTTTATAAACTACACCTTAGCGGCTTTTTAGAATACGATGCTGTTCATGAAACGCAAAAGTTTGTAATGATCGCGACATGTACCATGAATACTTGAGTGTTCTATGCATATTTTATGCATCATATTAATAAGTTTTCTGCTGTGCGCATGGGTGTTTTAATGGTTAAGTAACTGGAGTTAATGTGTTCTGACTGTCGAATGTGTATCCCTTAATCTTTACTTTCCGAGAGGATTCAAGCTCTCTCGCTTCTGGAATGTCAGAACCGTCGAATTATTCGCATAATCTTTCAAATTAGCTGCGGCCTGCTGGTGAGACACGCTACCTCGCGTATAATAATAAGTTTCTTAAATTCTGAATGTTTTGAGAGATATTCAGCTTCATGATTATTGATTATATCTTGGTTGTTTTACGTATAATTAAAGGATTAAATATTTAAGAAACGAACAAATAAATAATTTATCTTTAAAATGTTTACTGTATAGTAATTTTCTCCTTGACACACACACACACACACACACACACACACAAAATGAATATAAAAACAAAATTATAGACTTTGATTAATATTTTGAAGACTCATTTAAAAAACAAGTAAAAATCTCTGGACTTTGGTTTCTGAGGAAATATTATATTTATTACATATTTGTCCTGTAATATTTTACACTTACCTTTTCTTATGGTATTAATAATAACAAAAATAGAGAAAATATTATTTAAAGTATTAAGCATTATTTTCTTATTTGTATAATTTTACAAATTGTTATTAACAAAAGCAAATGTGAAACTATTATATTTCTCGTTTTTTATTTGATTCTTACCGGAATAAAATTCATAATATAACTATTGATAGAGAACAACTTGGCACTATAACTCAAATTTTTAAAAATAAACTTATTTGATTTTTTTTAGGAAAGTAGGAAATAATCCTTCATTTGTTACATTCTTATTAAAGCTTTTTTATTATTAATTTTTTTTTATTTTATACACTTTATATATTTTACACATCGCGGTAACGTCAATATATAATATGAAATTTTACATTTCACTTATAAATTATATAACGAAATACCCGGAATTGGCTTGAGAATAATAAATAAGTAATAACTAAATAAATAAGCAAACAGATCTGATTTATATGAGAAATGTGATTTACGAGAGCCATGAAATAGGGATCAGAAAACCTGAGCTCAATGGTTTCTGCGGTGAGTGCAATCCTCGATCTTTCGATAATAAAATAAATTTCGATTCCGAGTTACTCGACCCTCATCGAAATTTTTGACACGTTTACTATGAATGTAAAAAATATGTATAACTCGACGACATCGATTCCATAATACCCGCAATACGCAGATGTATAAAGTGATACTTACTTAAATAAATATATACATATAGTAAGATGCGAAACACAGAATCAAAATGTCTTGTTACTTTTATTGCTTGTTGCCTTGTAAAATACATGCATACATATGTTTATATACATATATCAGCGACTAACAGTTCGATGAATGACTCGAGTAAAAATCGTATACATGTTTTAGTTGCTTCCGTTGAAGTTGCTCTACGTAAAGAATTTTGCTTATTGCTAGAGAAAAATGTTTGGCAAAGAATTATTTGATTTATTTCGTTTTTTATTTTCGCCGTATATCTTAGGTTATTTATACTATTTCAACCAGCCCTATTAATATACATACTGTTAAATATCAAAGAAGTAATAGTTTGTTTTTTTATTTTTCATTTTGTTATTTTTAATTGCCATGACTGTAAAATGTAAATCAATCAATTTCTGTGTTTGAAATGTTTAGTTTCAAAGTAAACAATATTACGTATGTACTTAATAAACTAAATTTGATTTAAATTTAGTATTTTTTTATTTAAATTGTTTAACTCCATTGTTTTAATTAAGCATTATTAAATCTTTATAAGATGTCTATAAGCATCAAGTTATTAAATTACAATTTTAATTTGTGATGTTACTACTGCAGTTCAATCAGGTTTGCGTTTTAATATTGAAAAATCAATTTAAATAATTACATAAGTAGTATATAAATTCACAGTATTACTTAAACACTTAAGGTCCAATTTGACCATTAAAGACTTTCTTTTGACCTTCTTGTTGAGTTTTAATTAAATTAATATATTGAGTAGTGGCAACTTACAGAAATGATTAAAAATTAACAATAAATTGAATATAATTTGATATTGATGATGAATTTAACAATGCAATATTGCTATTGACATATAAATTTTACATCCGAGGAAATAAGTCTTTATATAACACAAGATTTTCATACATTGCACATTTTTAATGACGAAATATTTATAATCTAAACCTTTATAAACACAAATAACTTAAATTAATAACGCTTTCCTTTTAAATTAAAATTACTTTGTAATTTAAAAAAAATTTTAATGTCACTATTTACTTGTCTATTTTGAGAGAGATTTAACTAATTTTTGAGCTTTTAGCATAGAGAGTATCAGTAATGTTTGTATTGGTTGCCACTTTATTAATAGCGAACTTTTCACCAAACCGATTAGACTATTTAACTAAGAAGTAACTTACATAAAATTATTTTTAAGAGTCTGATGTCTTGTGGCATCTTTGATTTGGTCTGAGAGACATGAAACGATACTTTTTTTCAGGATATTGAAGACTAGTTTCGTATTATTGAATCTTTCTTCCAATAATAGAGAATCTTCTTGAACGTTATTTATACTAATAAAGATTAAAAAATGCCTTTTATGTTGCGTTTAAAAAATTCAAATATGCTTGAGTGAAATTTTATTCAGAGAATATTCTTTGAAGTGAAGTCTTTTGGAAACTGACTGTTCAACAATTCCACCCACATAATCACAAGAGCCACAAGAACCTTTCTCATGTAATGTGATACCAAAAAAATTTCGCTCAACTTTAATATTAAAATCTATGTTTTTATACAAAAGAAATCATAACGTAGAGATAAAAACTTTTTAAAAATTTTTATTTCTTTTGAAGCTCGTAGATAAGTAAGTGATGATATTATCAAATTAAAAAAAAAATTTTTTTTTAATTATGCAGCAACCAGATTACAATGGCATAGAATGACTGACTTTCTTGCGTATTGTTCAATCAAATAATATAAAAAAGATTAATATCTTAAAAGAACATTCTTTCTTTCATCAGGAAGTTATATACGAAATATTCTTAAAAAATTAGACAATTAATAGATGCCCTATTCGCTTAATCTCGGTAATACGATATATAAAGACATACATACATGTAGTCAGGATTATAAGCTGATTTTATGGACGCGAAACGCTAGAAGATCACGGAGCGTTTACGGTTTCTTGTTTGTTGTCAGCAAAGGTATTTTTTGTATGAATAATGCATCTTGCCCGTCGTATATACGCGTGCCTTTATCAAACTGGAGATAAACCAGGATCAGCGCGAAATACTCCGTTTAATGCGACACGGCTTCCTAGACAGTTGCCACTGGAATAGAATTATCATATCTGAATCGCAAAATAAAAATTACATATGTTTACTTTTTTAAAACAAATAATTATCTGGGGGGAAGGAAGGAATGAGTTTAATTTTTGCACGGAAAGAATGGTTTTGAAGAAATATTTAAAATTTTTTAATTAGATATAGATCTAAAAATAATTGGATCAAAATAATTATGTAGAATGCTCTAACTGATTAGAATATCAAAACTTTTGCAGTATTGCTTGTTATTTTATATAACTATCTTGATACTTTAACAAAATTTTGTTCTGATTTGTATTCAGCTTAATTTTTAGATATTTTTGCAAAATGGTTTTTTTCGTGTAGGATTTCTGTATAAGATTTCTTATATTAATTAGAATTGTTAGTACAAATTACGTTCTAAAAATTTTATTTTATTAAATAAAGTTTCTAAAACATAATTTTTATTATTCCGCCATTTTGGATTTTAAAATTTGGTAATTTTGATCTTAGAATTCAATGATCAACAAGCCCCTTATAAAATATCAAGAGATATTTGAATTATTTATTTGGATTTATATAGTATCGACTTTTCCATATTTTTCAAAATTATCAATTTTTAATAAAAAAAAAACAATGTAATGGAAAAATTTGAAAAAATTCTGAAAAATACTTAATAAAAACATTTAGAATATCCTGAGTGCCTAAATTACCATTTTAATATTGATATATATATATATATAACAGTTCAGTAGAAAATTTTTTAAGCTCACAAATTTTAATTACTTGTTTATAGTTACAGATAATTATGCAAATAAAAACATATTGCTTATTTTTTTCTAACACTTATTCATGCTCTAAGGACTCCACGAAAATAAAAAATATGATACTTAACTATCAAAAAATTCATTAAAGTAATTAGAAACTGAATAAAAAAAAATGGGTCTCTGAGAGACCCATCATGACGCAAAGGGTTAAAAGTACGGCTGGGAATTTTCTTCCCGCTATGGAAGATCAAGATTGCGATTGCATTCATACGTGAAATTAATTATCCCGAATCAAAACCGTTTCGCGTTTTAAGTACATAAAATCTTGCGATCTTTTTAAGGAAATTTGACAATTTATCCCAATCATATTCGCAGGATCCGCCCGCGGAAGAAATAGATATCTAAAGACGCGAGGTGGGAATTGTCGAAAGTTTCCAAAACTTCTAGAATGAAGGTAATAAATCTACGGGCGAAAAGTCTCTCTCTGCGTGAGATAGACTCGTAAGGAGACTATGTGAAAACGGATTCTTGCTCTGAAAGCCGGAGAGAAAGAGGTTACAGGAGGACGGAAAACACGGAGTGTCGACTTCGTTAGAAGCACGCTGCGTCTTTCGCTTAGAGGGTGTACGGTCTTCTCTTACAAGTACGCTGGTATTTGTTCAGGCTGCCTTATCAGATCGGTCGACCGCTGCAATGCTAGCCACCGCCAAGTCTCATTCAGTTGCGAAAGACATGCGACACTTGATTTTACCGGGTCCCGAATTTAATTCTCTCTCTTTCTCTATCGCGTCTGACTTCCGAGACGAGCTTGTTTCGACATTCCACCCAAATCGAAGAATCGAAGAATCGAGGACACGACGAACAGCGTCGTAAATGATGTAACAAGTGCAATGGATGGAATTCTTGCTTTGCAAAAGGAGATCTTCCCTTTTTTTCTTTCTTAACTCACTTGGAAACATTCGGGATTTCATAAGTTTCAATCTAAGCTGAATATACTTCAAGGTATTTTCCTCAGATTCTCCAGTTGAATACATCCAAGATTTCACGTTTTATTTTACATGAATAGATTTCAAAACGTTTTTTGCGATATTTTCCAATTGAACGTGTTCTGATTTCAATGTACGTTTTCGACAGGACCTCTCTTGCTTGAAACGACGAGTAACGACGAAAGTTATGGTGATAAAACAATCTAATTCGCTCATTTCCTCCAAGCGGAACTGATTATAACAATTCCATTAAAGTCACTAAATCTTAGGAGGCTTATTATGATCGAGAGAATGAGCGATGAGGAGTCAAGCGTCCAATGATTCCGATTATTGCCCGTCGAAACTTCTGTCACAAATGAAATGAGGATTCTATACACTTTGCAAAATCAAAATCGTTGAAATGGAGAATATGGATTTACTTTGGATTCTTCTTCGGTCGTTATATCCTTTCGCATTCCTTCCTTGCAGCCGCAATTCCCACCTACGCGCAAATAAAAGAGGTCTCCTCGGGAAGAGAAAGAGAAGGAAAAGAAAAGTTTTGTTCCGCTTCTCGCTCGTGATGCAATTACTAGATAGATGAAACTGATGTGATTACGACGCTTTTTGGGAATTTTCAGAAATTCACCCGCCGTGATATCCCCTTCCTCTGAAAATTCATGTCGATTAAAGAGAGCCGCATGCACCTGAATTCGATATCGTTTTCAGAAATAAATGAGTTTCTCGTCAAAGTGCTCGGATAACGATACAATTCGATTTACACCGAATACCTGAGAAGCCAAGAGATTTTATTTCCATGGATGATATTTAATTGAAATTGGATCCTGATTAAATTTACAACAGTCACGACGATATTGAAAGAGAAGCATAAATTAATTCATTATTATCCGATAAAAAAGTATTGTGTTGTACAAAGCAAATGTTCTGGAATAAAATAGAAATTTGCATTTCTTAGTGAATAAACGCAAAATGCCGAGCACGTAACAGCAGTTTTAAATTAATATTACATTTAACTTACGACAAATTTTTCAAGTCTGTTGATTGGCTACAGAATCTGAGAATCTCTTGTCCTGCAGCCAATTGACATGTTTGAAAAATTAATCGTATGACAAATATAATATTATGTTGTAAGAAAGCCAAATAAACCAATTTCAAGAATGTGTAGGCTGTGTTTCAAAATTGACTGCCAGTACTGAAAATCTATAGTGCAGTAACATAAATTGTAGCATTTTCAATGTTGGCAGTAAATTTGGAACGTAGTCATTCAAAATAATATTTGTAACCAATCAAAAATTAGCCTCAAATTTTATAAGCCAATATTAAACTCGCTATTAAAAATTTGCCACTTATTAAAAATTTGCCTCAAGTTATATTCATAACTGTTATTAAGCATAATGTTACACCTGATCTTTTTGTATCATAATATTAGCCTTACATTTAAATTACATTTAAAGCGAGTTTGGGATTTTGCGAGCCATAACGTTTAATGCTGGGCAAAATAAATTTAGATTTACATTGACTAACAACGAAAAAATCTTGCGTAGCAAGTTACTGTCTCGTGTAGCTCTTATTCCAAAAGTATACCAAAAGATTGTAGAATTTTCCGAGCAGCTTAAAACGGCCAAACTCAGAATCAGGACGAAGTGAAAGTGAACCGAATACGAAACTCGGTATTTCAATATGTCTGCTATAACATTTATTTCTGTTTGGCTAACTGATTCGCTATTGATTCTCGTTCTAACTTAAATATTCTATGCTGTCAGTTAGTTGTCAGTTCCTCACACGGGAAAAAAAGATTTTGTTAAATTATTTTCGCTGGAAAAAAGATATTGAACAATTTATTTGTGAGATATAATGTTAATTTTATTGAAATAAATTCTTACTTAAATACAGCGAAATAAAATTTTGTTCCTAGCAAATAAATTATCTTATTTTATTCTTTTACAATTAATGAGATACATTTCACAGAAATATTTCATTATCACAGTCAAATTTTTTTTATAATTAATAAATATCGAAGGAAAACGTCTCAAATAACATTTGCTTTTGAATATTTTTAGTCTCTTTTATATTTTTAGGCTCTTTTTAGTGTAACAATTTTTAATAATTTAAACCATTTTAATGGTTAAACCATTAAATTGATATAATATAAGACATTCAAACTGGTTCCTGGAATCTCAAAACTGCCAACTTACAAGATTGCTGATTATATTTGAACATTTTTCATAATTAATTTACAGGTTTTTAAGATGTTTATTAAATTCACTATTAAAGTAGATGATCGATCTAATTTAAGGGTGCCCTCCAACAAGATTCAATACAACACATGATCATCTTATCCTTGGTTAACATTAGCGAACAACAAGAGTGTAATGATGCATTGTGTCACACCGTGTCATGTATGTCTCTTATTGGAAGGCATCTTATTAATGAATATTAATTTTAAGCAAAATCGTAAAGCTTTTTATAACTTGTTCTCGTAAAACTTGTAAAAACTTGTGATTGATATTGTAAATATTGTAATTCTATACGTATATCGTAAGACATACGATCATTCATAAATATCTATGATTTATCGTAAATTTTACATTAGTAAGAAACTGTCTGTAAAGATATTGCATAAAGTTATAAGTATTTGTAAGTTCTTATAAGTCTTGCGAGAATATGTTACCAATCTTATGATTTTACTTAGAATTGATTCATAATTTCAGCTTTAATTTGCGATAATGTTTCAAGTCTGACAAACTTTATCGGCGTACTTTATAAAACTGAAATTTAGTATATTATTAAGAGGATTAAGATCTATTTTGATCGAAAATAAGATTATTTCTATTAATTGATAATTATTTTAATAAAACAACAAAATTATTTTCAGATCCGTACTAGCTAAATTTTTAACTTCAACAAAGTTGTTCTTTCTTGCGATCATTAACTTTTTCCATAAGGCAAAAACATAAAAAGTGAAAATTTTTATCATTGAAAGTAATGGAGAAACTTTCCACTTTTCACGTTTCTACTCTACAAAAAAATTACATAATCTCTATCTACATTGAGTTGTAACGAAGAAAGTGAATAGATCAAAACTGCGTTAATTTTAGTAAGTAAACATAGCGATATTTTGAATGACTTAATTAATTCATCTTCGACTAATTTCGACCATTTCAATATTTACCTTAAGGAAATACGCTCTTGGAAAAGAAAGACGGGGAAGATGAACAAACAGTATCGCTTCTCATTCCTTCAAACAGGAGTTCTATGTAACGCCGTGTAACTTAATACGTGTAGAGTAAAACGTACGGTGCCAATTTCCCTCTGGAAACTCGTCTCCTTTTAACGCGCACTTCGTTCAGAGCTGCAATTCGCTTTACAGTTTCCTTCGCGGATATATCTCGGAGTTCTGCCATAGTAAAAAGGCAGCACGCCTGAGTGCGCCGGAAGTTCGCATAAGAACGGTTGAACCGTCCATTAACCGTGTCGCGGAACCGCTACGTTTCTAAACATTCGCAACACGTCTCGTTTCCGGCAATGTCCTCTTCTGGATCCCATCTTTTCTATCCCTCCCCCACGCGTTTCAATGGCTATTCTTCGCCAGAAGATGTACGTCGCTTTCGAAGGACGACGTTTTGTACGACGAATTGTCGTCCAGGCATTCATGCTCCATTCATTTCGCTATTCGTCAACCTGGTCACATTTTTCCGTCTTACCGCCCTTTCCTCCCTTCGACGGGGGTTACACTGACATTGCTTATCCTGACTGACGTCCTCGCGAATCTCGGAACTTGAAAGCGTGCACCGTCCAAGATTCACGTGCAAGTCACGCGAGATTCATTCTCGTTTTCGCTGAATCAACAAAGGTCATGCTCGCGTATCCTTTTTTTTTTCCATTTTCTTCTTCCTGCTTCGGTTCTTTCTATTTCCGCACGATGCGTTTAATTCTTTTATGCGAAAGAACTTTTATCCACTCCAAATGATTTTATCCTATTTGTACAATTATCACTGGAAACAAGAATATAAACTGGCTGATTCTTACGTGTGCTTATCGTATATAATCGTCTATGGAAACATTGTTTTTCGTTTTAACGAATTTGTTTTCAGCTGCATCATAGCTTTGCAGTATACTAGGAAAAATGTTTTGTTCTATGAATTAAAATTTTGCTGTAACGATAGAATATCTGGATAAAATGTAATCGAACAAAATTACTTGATTAAAATATAATCAAAATATTTATTTATGAAAAATAAAGTGTTTAATTGTGTTAATATTCAATATAAATAAAAATATATAATTGATACCAATATAAGTAAATATTTTTTATTATTTACAAAGCAGAAAAATGTATTTCGTAAAAGCAACTAAATTTTTATACATGTATAAAGCAAAATGTTTAGTTGCTGTTAACAAAAGCCTCAGTAAATAGTTTTACTGAAACTACTCAATTTTTTTTTCTACTGGTAAAAAGCGCAAGCGATTTATTTCTTTTTCGTAGAAATGTTTTGAGAATTAAAAATTGTTTTGAGAATTAAAAAGAAGCGCATATATCAAACTGATCATGATTGAACTTTTTTTCTTGCCATTGGCGAGTTCTTATTTGTGTCATTTAGATAGAGAACAATCTAAAAATAAAAGGTCGGAACGTTTCTGTAGTTAATACCAGTTTCCGTTACGGCTGTCTAGACTTTTTTTTATTCTCGTGTATCCACCTGCTCACAGGTTGTTCTGACCAAAGGTAGATACGTGCTGATCCGGTGAGCAACAACAAACGCGAAATAGAATTTATTTAAAACTTTCTTTGATGTACAATTCATGAGTTGAATCGAATGAGAATACGAATTGAGCGTTAACGAACGTTTCGTTTTACTGCAGCATTCGTATTTTCTAAATGTTAAGTGCGAAAATGCACTTCCGCGCTCGATTCACTTTAATATTGTTTTTATAATAAAATCCGATGTGCGTATATACAAAATTTAAATTAAAATATCTTTTGAGACCGTAATGTGAATACACAACAATTAAGAAATAAAGATCCTAAACGGTCCAACTGGATCTTTAATGCTTAAATAATTTGATGTGATTTACATAGGTATTCATATTTAATCCTGCAAACTGTACGTTGAATTTAATTTTCTATCTTGAAATACAATCTTATATAATAAAACTAGAGTAGTGATATTACAAATTAAATTAGCAGATAATTTAATTGATGCTCATAGGCATTTTAATAATCTGATGCTGAGAAATATCTTAAATAAACCTGTAAATAGTTTTATTGAAAAATATTGTCTTAACCAGGATTCAAACTCAGATTTACCGTGTATATAATTTACCATTCTTTTAAATAACTATCTTAATTAATTTATTCAGTAAATGCACTTATATATGAGATTTTCTCGATTTCCTAATTATTATTGTATTTTTGTAATTTCTCTTAAATGAAAAAACATCGATAACATAAAAAAAAGTATTTTGCTTCAAATATCTAAAGCTTTAAGTAAATACAGATTTAAAAGTAATTTTGTTGTAGCAAATAATTATGTAGAAAATTCAAGCATGATGCAACAAGAAATTTGAAATTCTAACATTCAATTTGGAAGCCCTACATAATTTCTAATAATTATTTTTAGATCTGTATCTGTAGCTAAATTTTTAGTTACATAAGCAAAACTGTTCTTTGCTGATTTTTACAATGAAATAAATTCTTGTCTTTCTTCAATCAGGTGGGTCACTTTAATCTTTTTATATTAAATATTTATTATATTAAATATAGCAACATTTCTTCTTATATATACTTTTTTTATTTATTTAAAAAAATTGAATCTGAAAATAAGAAAAATTGAATCTTGAACAGAACGCTTTTGTGCCAAAACAGTGTTAGTTAAATCGAGTTCTGAGCAATGTATTTAGGATTGTGCATGAAGTCGGTAGCTGAAGATGGCAGATGCATCCGAAAAGAACCGACAGAGATGGAGGAGAAATCCACCTGAGCGAGTCGGGTAACTGCTGCATGTTGGAAGGAAGTATGTCAAACTGTTACGCCACAATACATCCTAATGACGCCAAGCTTCGCGGAGGATTTCTGCCAAAGCATCTCTCTTTGCTCGACCATTCTTTTAGATTGTCTACTGCTGTTTGTCTGAGCCACTTCTCTGTCGCTTGTCTGGTTACCCAAGCGAGTTCTGGCCGCGATGGTGTTATTTTTCAATGTTTTCTCGAGGATGCCGAGGTTTCTGTTGCATTTCTGCTTTTTCTTTCTGATCAAATATGCGCTCGAGGTGTTTATGTGAGAATTGAAGGATTCGCGCATAATCTTGGCGCAAACTTATTGATTAAAAGTGATACACGAATGGATAAATCGGATAAATATTTCGATAAATAAGCGATCAAATATCATAAAAGTAAATAAGATAAATGTCAATAACTGATGTGTTCAATAATTGAAAAATCAATATGTTCGTAATTTAAATATTTTGTATCAAGATGAGTAATAAAAACATATTTTTAATCTCAAATTATTGCGAAAATATTGTTCATTTCTAATTCACAGAGACAGCCATACTTTTGAAATATTGTAAAGACTATATTTGCCTAAACATGTAGTGTTTTTTACAGTTGTAAGAAACTATAAATTAAATTTTAAAAATTTATGTTATTAGGAGTTCACAGTTATCGGTACCTATATGATATATTAGGTGTTGGAATTAATTCGTAGCGTTTTACAAGTGATGGGAAGTACTTTCATTAATGTATTTTTTAATGCTCATGTGAAATAAATAACATTCTTTCATTAAAAAACGCTACGAATTAATTCCAACACCTAATATATTAGTGAAATTATAAAATTTCACTTAAGTGTTCTATTTGAAATTGATATGATAATATTTTTCAATCATCAACAAAACAAAGTTTCATTTGTAGGTATTAATTTCTTTTGTAATACTACTAATTAATAATCAATAATAATAATAGATTTAATTATACTTTGGTTTATAGTCATTAGAACATTTACTTTATTAATTTCTAGATTGATTTCATAGAATACTGACGTTTTGCTTAAATTTAATTTAAATTTACTTTATTTAAATTTTTATCTAAAATTTGATGAAGACATAATATGTGCGATTAATATGAGGGTGCTCGAGTTCCGCTTCTGTGTTGTTTCTGAAGCAATTTTTACCTATTTAACATAACAATCATATTTGAAACGACTGACATTTTCAGTCACATTTTCAGGCAGAAAAACACAGGAAATGACATGAGGAGGGGAAGCATTTCTTTCTAGCGAAATAAAACTGCGAGTATAAATATAAATGAGTCCTCGGGCACAACGATTTATTGTCCTTGTTGCGCTATCTCGGTCTTCGCAAGTCCGTACTATCAGATTTATTTTCAGACAGTCTAATTGCCCTTCATTAAATTCGCTCCTATTCCAGCCGGTTCCCATCCGCTTCCGTTGTCCGTCATTTCTAAAAGCTATTGTGCAGAATTTCTTTTTTATTATTAAATTTGTTTCGCTCCTGCATGGGCTCCTTATTGTTCAAGGTGGTCTTCTGACTGTTTCAAAACCGGAGTTTCTGCACTGTCTTACTTTAACGCGTTCAGATACTGCTCGTCGTATTGTGACTACGTCGTTTCCCCTTATCTTCGCGAATTATGTAAATCACCCGTTTGGGATTTTCTACTTTTTTTTTTTTAGGCATATACATACGCGTTCTTATACCTACGGTGGAATATCTGGAAGTTTAAATTCGCTTTAGTGACAATTTGATGGCAGAATTATCTCGACATTTTGCAACTTTACAGTGACGGGATTGGAGAATCAAGTCTTTCTTCTCTAATTTGTCTTTATTTTATTTGTACAAAGAATATATTATTCTATTGCACTATAAAAAAATTTCGTGTAAGAATTAATAGTTTTAATGAATAATTTTGGAACTTACTATTAAAGGTGTGTTTATACACATAAGTGAAGTTACAATTTATATAAAATTATTTTTAATTTTAAATAAGAGAAATTTCTATATTCGATCAAAGCGGATCTTAGTGGGCAAATATATTTCTATATGAATTTATATAACTGATTCTGCAAACTGCGCACCAAAATCTTTTAAAACACATTCATGAGCAGAAAAAGTAACAATATCACTATTAAAAATAGTAATATCATTATTAAATTGACAAGTAATTTAATCATTTTTGATACTAATAAGCATCTTTAAAAAAACACATTAATAATATTAGAAGTTAATAAAAATTTTTAATCTGAAAATAATTTTATTTGTGAAAAATATTGCCTCAACCAAAATTATTTTTCTTTATAATAATCAAATATTATATTCCTATTGCAATTCTCCGTCTAACATAAAGATATATTTGCTCAATTAAAAGTACTAATGTGTGTAAAAATAATTTTATATATTTCTACTATAAATTATGTAATTTTTACACATTAATTTTTTATGTAATTTTTATACTTTTTACAATGCAGCCAGTTCAAGCTCTTTGATCTTTTGTTTTGTAATAAAACATTTTTTTGTAACAAAAGTTTTCAGAGAATGTCTTATTCTCTCATTGCTGTTTTATTTAATTAATTCTGTTACAAATAACACTAAAAATTTGTTACAATTCATTAATTTATCAAACTTTTCAAGATTTTTCTTTTCCCTTTTTCAGTATCTTTGAAAATATCACGACAATTGTCGACTCTAAAATGCTTCGAAATACAACTGTTTGCAAAATTCGTATTCCACGTTTGCATAGAATTTACAATGCGTAACAACGGAACAATGAAGTTCTTCCGCTTCTTTAAACTGCATAGTTCGCTAAAGTGTTTAACGATCGGGACATTAAGGTCAAACGTGACGTATTGTAGTCACCAAGTCGATATTTTAATCTTCGTGACCCGACTATCACCGTTACGCCGCTACTACCGCACATTGGATCGTACCTCGTGTTTAGAATAAAAGACGCGTGATAGAGGGTAAGCGAAGGAAAGAGGAAGTACAGGAAAACGTGTAAAGGGTGGAAAACAAGCGACCGAAATGGAAGAGCGACTAGATGGGGGTTGTAAAAAGGGTGTGAGGCGACTCTCAGCCGCAACCTGTCGATGGGTATCGCGGATAGATAGCAAGATTTATAGCGTGAAAAGAGAGAAAAGAAAAATTCCCACGTGAGAGGCAAGATTATATTGCATAATAACATTATGCTCTCGAAAGCTCTCGAGAACCTCGTAAAATCTAATATCCAAACGGCGTTGTCTGCGATCAGGGTGAAATTTATTTCTTGTACCGCGTTCGCGATTCTTGCAGGATGCTCTTTTATGTAAGCACGATACCTGCCGGCGCGATGATTTAACCATTTCTGGGAAGAGCCACCGAAACTTTAAACAAAAAATAAAATTGAAACAATTCAAGCAACAAAGGGATCGAACGCAAGATAAAAGCGAGGATGGACATATGCACGGCACGTAACGGCTCAAAAATCCACAACAACAATTCCCCCCTGGGCAACAAAAGAGGCAAACAATGTACTAACAGGGAATGCTGTGCGGCGTGGTAGGATAAAAGAAGCGAGAAAAAGCGAGTAGAGGTCCGGCAAACAAATGTGAGAGTGTGCAAAAACAAATAATGGCAATCGAATGTATCCGTTGCAGACAATATCAAAGTGAAAGGTGGCAAAAGAGTCGTTGAAGATTCACCGGTTTCATGACGTTCGATCACCATCGAACCACGGGACAACATCGGCGAAAAAAATGTCGAGAAAAACGTTGTGACTAACGCATAAGTGTTCTCTCTTAAAAAAAAAAAAATATACGCAACACTGAGGGAAACACACGTACATATACGTCTTTCCAGGATTTTCACGTATTCGTGATATGAATGCGAGCGATCGCTGTTCGCAGTTTTAGAAGCTATAATTCAAGCTTTAAAATATCGTGAATCATCGCGGGAACACACGTAACGCTGACGTTTTTCAAGACTTCGAAACTTGCAGGTTTTTGAACGAAGGCTAAAAAACAGGCGAAAAGGGAAAAAAAGGAAAAATAAAAAACGTATCTCCGGAGAATCAGATGCCCACGTCATGTAGGATTGCTGCGCGAGCAGTTTCACATTGACCTTTACTTCCGGGGAAGAAAAACGCAAGAGATTCCTTAGTTCGCATTAGCATGCTAATGAACGGTAATCGCGTAACGTTCTTCGTCTCTTATCGGACAGGCAACGTTACGAGCGGTTAAAGGATAGGGGGTGATTTATTTTCATGTAATCCTCCGGTCCGGTGTGTACGGTCCAGAATGGACCGACACGAAAAAACCACGTGTTACGACCCCCGAATATTAGGACGCTCATTTCTAGCACCATAAATCCGTATATTTCGTCCGAATATATACGATGCGTACAGCCGGTGACGCAACCGGAAACGCATATTATTTGATAAGCGAAATCTCGACGTCAATGACATAATGAACTAATCGATTATTTAAAAAAAACGATTTTTATTTTAAATAGATGTGATCTTAATTCTTTATTACATAAATTGTTCCATTGAACGTAAATTCTATTGCTAAATTTTAGTATGTGGAAATTTTTGGGATTGCTGATTGGGATTACAAATTTGAAATCAAAATTTAAAAAGTCAAAATAATGGGTTTAATATGGCGGTCAAGTGGAAAAAACTTCGACTTATATTTATATGTAAAATTTTATATGTTAGAATATTAAAAATATATAAAGAATATTAAGAATATAAAGAATGAAGAATATTAAGAATTTATATTTCACTAATATCAGAAATTAATATTCATCATGTCTTGATAATAATTTTGATCATCATTTCGGATCTACCGTTTAAAATTTGCCAATTATGAATGCAGATTTGAAATCTTATACGTCGCTGCTGTCGATCCTTAAGATTAAAAATAACTGATTAATCGTTTGAAATAATCGATTATTAATTAATTATATCCATCATTAATAAATGTTTATTATTTTCTTAGTTGCGGAGCAAATATCGATTTGCATCATAGAATGGGAAAATGTTTACGACAATCAAATTAGAGAATATGCACTAGGCATCGGGAATATACATATAGGACACTTTATTAAAACGCTGATAATTACAATATAACTTTAATTAAATTATTCGACAATTACAATTATAATTGTAATTAACTATTTCCGATGACGACGGCTATTTCTGCGAATGCTCAGTCCTAGAACAGTGTAAACAGACCACAATATTGATCGATCGGAATGATCGGATGGTTCTCTGGGCTAAACAATTTGCTAATTACTGTAACAATCGTCCGATTGTAATTTCCTACGGTCGAATCCAGTCCGTTGCCACATTATGTCTGTTCTATAATAAGATGTCTGTTCTATAATAAGTCATAAGAAATTCACCAATCATAATCGATTATTTTTCTCATATTCGGTTATGATTTTTCACATATTCGGATAATTTCTTATGGCTTGCAATGCTATTGTGGAATAGGTATTGGAGAGCCGCGATGATCGAGATCGTGACGACGGCAAGATGCCACTTAGGGCGATTCTCCTCGGCGACAGCATTTCTTTCCAAGCTTCTATTTCCCATTTCCTCAGAGGCGTAGCACTTTCCCTTCTGACTTTTGTCGGAAACGGAGTTACTCCGGTGATTTCCACCGAGGAAAAGTAACAAATATCTGCCTATCTGCCGAGTTTCCGCGCTGCGAAAATATACCTTGGCATGGCACTTAGCTCGTTTTATCGCAATACATAAGTACAAACATAAAGATATCGCGCGTGCAATTAGTACTTCGAGTGATTTATACAGCGTTGATTTTCTGTACGAGGTAATAACTGCAATTGCGCGTTACGAAGTCCAAATTATACGAAGAGAAACGATAGAAATTGATTTTAAATATTTAATATACACATTTTGTATACACATTTTTTCTCAGACTTTTGTATGTTTTATTTGATAATTTTATTTTTAATATATTTTATATTTATAATACAAGCCGGAAGAATGAGTGATTACTTCTGACAGAATAAGTTAAAATTATATAAATTATATAACAATATAATTTACAGACAATAAATTTTCCGAGAAAATCAAATTTGAAAATTAAAACATAGAAGATATTTTGTTTTCCTTTAAGTTGGCGTAATAATCTTTAAAGATCTTCGAATTTAGCTCAAATCAAAATATGAAATGTTTATCAAAATATAAAACATTTAACGTTTAAAGAAATAATATTATAGTTTAACACAAAATATTGTGATGTTACAATTGATAACATATTTTATGTAAATAAAATGTTTTTAAGTAAATTATTTAAGTAAGAAGAGGATCAATATATGATCAAGGCTAAATCTTGCCTAATAACATTTATATGTAATTTATATGTATTCTATAAATACATCTTTTAGTAATACAATTGCGCGCTGCTTACTGTCGGACTCGCAATTATAAACTGAAGTTAAAATAATGAGATATCATAAATTGATCATCAATTTAATAACGACGCTGATAAGCATCTTAAAACATTTAAAAGAATTTATTGCGAAAAATACTATTATTTATTAAATCCTTTTTAGCATTTTAAGAAGCTTCATTAGTTGAAGATGAAATTCGAGAGAAAGATGTATTTAGAATTTATATATCATTCCTTTATTTTAAAAGTGACATATACCTCAGAAAACTTTCGTGTCATTACTATCATGTAATGTTGAGACCCTACCGTGTCTCCAGATGAATAAATTAGATATAAAGATTACGCTATTAATTATCAAGGATAAATTAAATTAACTTTACAATCCATCAAACATTTATTGTTCTATAAGATTAAAAAAAAAATTATGATATCTTCTACAAGAGTAACACATTTTGTGTCGTGTTTGTAACTCAAATGGAGAATGCAATGTAAAATGAAAATAAATGTAAAATGAAAAATTGTAAAAAAAATGTAATATAAATTATTGAATCATGTATCAAATATTAAAAATTTAATAACAATAAATTAAAACTGCTATATGAATATATTATTTTAATAATATTAAATAAGTAAGGAAAGTAAGGCTAATACGATTAAGACTAAATCTTGATGCCTAATAACATTTATATCGTTTCCTCATTTTAAAAATTATTGCAATTAAAAAAGTTTAATTTTTCAATAAAGGGAAAACTGCTTTTTAATTTAACAAAAAATTATTGACTACTCAAAAAATATCGGCAAAAAAAATATTTTCAGAAACATAATTAAATATAATTGTTATTTTCATTTCGCAGTCCTTAAAAAACTACTATTTTTTAATTGTGATAATTTTAATATTCTATAAAATTATGACAAATTCGAACTAATTCATCAAAAGTAATATAACTCGAAGTATCAACAGTTTATATTTGCCTTAATTAGTTAAAATAATCTTAAATAAGCGAACATTTAGAGTTTGATGATTGAAGTTTGAAGAAGAAATTATTATATTTTATTTTGAATTTAGTCACTTTAGCTGATTAAGTAGATATAAACTGCTAGTGATACTTACAATACTTTTGATGAATTATTTCAGAATTGTTATAATTTTATGGGATGTCCAAATTGTCACAACTGAAAAAGTAGATTTTTAAGATTTGTGAAACAAAAATTTAAATTATACTTAATTACGTTTCTAAGAATATATTCTTTTTATCGATACTATTTGAGTAATCAATAATTTTCTGTTAAATCGAAAAAAAGTTTTCCCTTCTTTAAAAAACTAATTTTTTTTAGTTGCAGTAATTTTTAAAATGAGGGAACGATATAAATATTATTAAGCACCAAGATCTGGTGCTTAATAATTTAATCGTATTGAGCCTTTCCTTACTTAATGTGTTTATATAGCGGTTTAAATTAATTTATTATTATTAAATTTTTAATTTTTTTGTACATGATTCAATAATTTACATTACATTTTTTATTTTTTATTTTACATTTTATTCATATCTAATTGTCATGTTAAAACAGCGTGCAATAAATTTGTGCATACTTCTAAATATAAAAAAGAAGAGATGAGAATTTTCGAATTTTTAAAGTTAATTAAAAAAAAATAAAATTTTGAATAAAAAATTTTTATATAATCTCGATTTGTTTTTTCAATCTTTCTTTTCTTTTTTTTTCTTTTTATATTATGATTGGTGATCCTGTATACATTTGAATATCAAAGTACAAAAAAACAAATCAGATTTTATACAATCGCAACTTATGAAAAGTACACGCGAAATCAATTTTATCGGAATACATGAAAAGCAGCAGTTCGATATTCAAAGGTAAGCCTCTTTGATGCGGAATTCGAATTCGTGGGCGGACAAAAGACACGCCATTCGACAGACATCGGACGGAGGAGATTGCGAACGGAGTTTGGCAATGTATTTCTAAGCCCGCCACTGTAGTTGCAATAACTACTCATTAGTGTAACCAAATTGAATCAAGCTGAATGAAACAAGCCGATGCTCGCGCGAGTGAGTCAGTAGTAACAATATTGTTTGCATTGACAGACGTCTGTGTATTGTTAAATGTCAAACTGCTCTTTCGTAATCCTCTACGATCGCGAGCATAACGAGGCGGAAGCAAAAATCCTTTTCTTGAAGTATGACATTTTCCACGATGCTTCACTCGTTATCTCAATAGAATGTCATTGGACAAAATATTGTTATATTAGGTAGCAATATAATTGATTGTATTGCTATTGGACGCAAATGTTTCTCAGAGAACAATTCCTTGATTCAGCATCAATTCCGATTCCGTTTCGGGAAAGATCTGGGTAATTCGATTTTGCGTCTGCTCGCTTCGATCCCGATTTACAAATTGTGCTAGTCGAATTGACCGCTGTGTGCAATAAATAATAAGGTAGAATAATTGTTTCCTTGTCAGCTACTTTGTCTCTGTTTCGCTTCGGTTTCCTTCCCTGGGAAAATTAATGTTCATCAAAACGTTTCTACTTACTAATTAGCGAAAACAAAAGCGAAATGTCTTTGTAAACGAGAGAGAGCGAGCTTCGAAGAGGGATAACTTTTCTGAGAAAAAAAAATATTTACTTTTGCTTCCCTGGGAGTCATTATTCGATCGCGGGAGAAATCCAGTGACGGAGCGAGAGAACAAACTTCGTCGGTTTTTCTCATCGCGTTTAGCGATTTTTTTTATTATATATCTTAAAGAAATCATCAATCAAAATTACTGACGATGCGACCAAAGTTTTGTGCCATTTGTCATTTCCGATTTTTTTTATATACATCTTTATTCAAAGCGCATACAAAGAAATTATTGTAATTATCATAATTTAATTATAATTTATAGTCATTTTCTGTGTCAACTATATATTTTTTTTTATAGAACTAGAATTAATAACTAAATGTAATTATAAGTAGCATTATAGCATATATATGTATATAATAATTGGAGCTCCTAACCATAATTATTTTATTCAGTTTTATATATAGTATGCACACATACACATACACACATACACACACACATACATGAAATAATCACAAATATCAAGACTTTTCTCTCAGTGCAGAGATTTGCTTCGCCATGGATTTAATTTTTCTGTTTATTTGTTATGTACAGGTGTTCGACAAACATAATCGTGGGTATATCACTGCGTCGGATCTTAGGGCGGTGCTGCAGTGTCTGGGAGAGGATCTTTCTGAGGAAGAGAGTAAGTCTTAAATAGTTAACGCATTCTTTAATAGTCCATTACGATGAATGTGACGTAATTACGCGGATATAACATGCGTTGGCGTTCTCTCTGTCTTTTTCCCTTATTCCCTCTCTCTCTCTCTCTCTCTCTCTCTCTCTCACACCCTCTTTCAAATACTTTCGATAAGAGAAACTTTAACCATAAAAGCTAAAGTAGGCCATTTCCATCTAAATTGGCATACCTAAGGCCAATTGATTCTCGGGAAGCGTAACTTCATCGCAGAGCTCGGCATTATACGGATAAATTTCTATTTAACGTGGAAAATTTTATTTTTAACTGTCTTTTCACGCAATAAACGTGAACAGAATTTTATTTGTTAATCACGTGTTGTTAATTGATTTTGTAGATCGTAATTGCACAAATAAACTGTAAATGCAGTTTCAAAAATTTTATAGAAACATATATTAATTATTTTAATATCTACTATATTTCGAGATAATATCATTAATATCTATTATTTCGAAATAAACGAGTTTACTAGCTAATTAAGTAGTACTTTATAAAATTAAAATTGATAGCTGATTCGAGCTTATTGTTGAAAATTAATCAGATTTACCTAATTAGGCTAAATGATGCTCTGTATATACTATTTCCGTAAAAATATTTTAAATATTTTTCTAACTGAAATATATCGCATTGCTTTATGCAGTTTATTTCAGATAGAGAAATTTATTTGTGTACACTTTTTTTTTATATAAAGAATATTAAGGTTTTTTTCTTGCTTGAAATATATCACATTATTTTTAAGAAAGGAGAAAATATCTTCCATATTATGAGTATCGTATTTTTTGTTCTGAATTATTATTTGCGCATGCCTGCCCTTTGTTATTCCACTTAAATTGCTTAATTCCACGTTGTTGACACATACTCATCACAAATCTAGACCATGCGTCTTTAGCCGTGCCATCCCACGATTCTATTTCTCACCGCGAAAACGTCAGCACATCGCCCGCATTCGTGCCAATCGAGTGTTTGCGCAAATAAAGCAAACAACAGCTGAATTATCCGTGCTATCATAAACGCCATGTCTAGACATTCCTGTCATCAATATTGATTATTCCATAGTTATTACTTTAAGATTGACCGATCTTGTTAAAAATGTACAACTATTAAGTTAAGCATCAATTAACGAATAATAAATTGATGATTTCCATAAATTGCAAAGAGATTCATCATATTTTCCAAAATCAATGGCAAATCTATAGAATTAATTAAAGCCGAATTTATTTTAACTTAAGACTTAAGTAGCAAGGATCATCAATATAATGTCTCTGTCAATATAATATGTTTTAAATTAAAATTAAAATCACAAAAGACGTCAAGAAGGAGCCCTCTCAAATTATGACGTGATACAGAAAAATAAATTGTATCTTAGCTTGTATTATATATTGTATAAGATGATGTAGGTATGTTTCTCGTCATGACACACGTAATCTTACACAATACGTAATATAAGTTAAGATACAATTTATTTTTCTATGGAATAAATATTGTTAATTAATATTTGTCTTACTTAAGCAATAAGCACTTGCAACCTCCGTAGAATAATTTATTGGCGATAAATTGTTTAAACATTGGCATGCATTGGAGATATACTATGTCAATATTGCGCCAATAAATTGCAAGTAAATAAGTATACTTATTTATTTGCAATTTATTGATTATTTTATTTAATAAAGATAGTAATTGATAACGTTATCCATTATTTATTCATTAAATATGAATTAAAAATGATAATTAAATGATGATAATTTTGTACATCATCATGAATGTTACAACTGACATAAAATGACGAAAAATAACCTTAAATAATCATTATAATGATGGCATTTTACTACTTGGAGAATAATCACCTGAAATAATTTTTATACCTTAGCAGCAAAGAAATGAAGTTCCATACCTGTTATTTTATTTCTCTTAACATTTCTTAGAAATCAAATAAATCTGTATAATGCTCTCAAATTTCTAATGAAATTGTAGAACAGTCAGTAATATACAATAGTAGTTAATAATATTAACTTTGAATTGGAGTATTGATCGTTTATGCACCAAAAAATTAGATAACTATTTCGGAGTTAATTGAGGACAAATTTGCTTTAACAGAGTTTGTGTTATTGCAAACAACACGATTCTCTGAAATGGCATTGGCAAATTTGTGTTTATTAACGCAATTTACCATCAAATCCGTTGCAAATCATAACATGTATCTCAGACGCCAGGTATTAATCGCGATGCTACAGTCGCGCTGACCGCTTCGCAGATTTGCGGATCGCAATAATGTACAGTATCTCATGTTTGTCACGTTGCTTCCCGAGCGGCTCGAACGTCAATGCTTTGCATTCGACATTTGAAGAATGACATTTCAATCGGTCGGATACGTGCGGGTGCCTGCAAGCACGCCAATGTTAGTAAACGGATAAACTAGTGACACACAGAATAATAAATAGATAAAAAAGTAAGCAGTAAGCAAATCGACATTTTTTTATTTGTTTACTGTTTACATTACACTATTAATTTTAACTTAAACTTCTAGCATCATCCCGAAATTTTCGATTATAATTTACACTCTGGGCTGTTGAGAGAAACAGCATATATTTTTTATGATTTGATTTGAAACAATTCTTGTACACTTATGAAACTTTAATAAGTTTTTATTATAATAAAAACTATATTTTATTTATTTTTACTTATTGAAATCTGAATAAGAATTTTGAAAAAAAAATGATAAAAGGCATGAATGGTGCTGCAAAATTAAAAACAGTAAAAATATTAAAATTTTTCTACGAAAAAAATTAATTTTAACATTTTTGCATGTATTAAAAAGTCCACTACGTCTTTAAATTAAAATTAACATTTTATTTTTAACAGTGTATTATCTTACGTTCACTCTTTATTATGATTGGCTGATTCGTTTACTGCAGAGCTGTCCGGTGTTTTTTGGCTTGAAATCGAAATGTGTCGGTGTACTCACATCTATTACCATTCCTATTCCATTGCTGTTTTGTCGTAGTGTACGACTCTTGATTTCAGGGACGACACTAGTTTGAAATTGTTAAAAGTTTTGGACCTGTGTCTTTCACTATGTTTAAAAGTATTCTGTTATTCATATTTTAATAGTTAAATATATTATGAATAATAGTATCTTATAATATTAGTAACAGAATATTTTTAAACATAGTGAAAGACACAGGTCAATAACTTTTAACGACTTTAGCCTAATGTCGTCCATGAAATCGAGCATTACGCGCTGTGACAAAATAGTAATGAAGTGAGAAGTAGGAACGTAATAGGCGTGAATACTAACACATTTCCATTTCAAGCCAAAAAATGCCGACCTTAGACAGCTCTGATTTACTGCTTATGTATGTCTTATTGCTTTACGTCTTCCTGTGCCATTAGCAGTCTTTTGTTCTCCTGTATGTCCTGGGTTTTAAAATACAATCAGACTACCACGGCTGCTCCAGGAAATGCGAGTAAAAAGAATTTCGCGTTATACGTTTGTTTTCTCTTGTAAAGACTCTTTTGGGTTTGCAATCTTAATTATCGCGCTGCGTTTGAATTTTTTTCATAATAATAGGCGCGGAAAAACGCGTTTAAAGAAGCATTTAGAGAAATAATTGGTTTCAAGAAGGGAAATACGATTGCTAGTGCACGATGTAATTGCATTCAGTTAATTACGCTCTAATAAAAGGAAGAGCAGAGGACATGGAAAAACGTGATCAATGAGGCTAGTAATTCAGATATGATCGTTATCGCGTTGAAAAAGTCTTGATGTTATTGGTAAGTTGAAACGCTAGTTCTTGCGCATCCGCCAAGCGTTAATTCGTTGCTAGATACGAAGCAAGAAGTAATTTCAGAGAGAGAGAGAGAGAGAGAGAGAGAGAGAGAGTCAACGAAACGTATACATCGAGAAACTCAGCTTACTTCGATTGATTTGATAATTTCGCACAAACGGATGATCGACACAGGTTTCTTGATTGGCCACAATCAGTTTAGACTAAATCGCGCAATGTTCAAGATGTACAATTGTCTCACAATTGGCGATATTAACAGTATGATCGTTGCTATAATATTGTGAATTTTTGTCATGAATAACTTAAATGATGTCAAAATCTATTCCAATCGAACTGTGTTTCTTTGTACAGAGTCAATAACTATTTTATTTTAATCTATCATAAAACCTGAGGAGTAACTTGAAGAAATAACACTGATTTATAAAGTTTCAGTTTCTCAACAACTGAATAACGAATCTTATGTACTGGATTGGAACATAAGTTCGTAGCGCTTCATTTGTATTATATTTATATGTTTTTTTTAAATGACAATATATATATGTATATATATATATATCGTTCAATAGTTCAAAATTTCAGCTTTAAGAATCTGTTTTTTTAATTGCGGCATGATGATTTTTAACGGAATTATGAGCAATCAAAGTCAAAATGCTTCTTTTATTTAATCTGATATAACTCAATAACAAAATTTTAGAAACATTTTTTAAAAATTATTTTATAGGGAAAACTTTAAACTTTCGTTGGAAAGTCAAAAATTTGTACATGTTTTTTTTTAAGCATGTGAAAGAAAACGAGAAAAAAATTGTCCATTTTGTCCAGCTCGTAATTTTATATATGTAAAAATTTTTAAACATAAAAACTTAAAAGATATAGTAACCTTTTGGAAGAATATATTTTAAGCTTTAAAATGATTTTTTAGTAAAATGTCGAAAATTTGGAATGTCTCACCAGAGTTCACCCAAAATTATAAATATTTGTATAATTTGGATAAAATATTAAAACTACGTATATGTATCTTAATAAAATACATACGAAACATAGTAAATCCACTCGATATATTTTTATCAAAAGCTGCATCTTCACCAAACGAAAACAAGATAAAGTTATGTTTCCTTTTCGAGGTTAAAATTGTATGCAAATTTGTGTATGTAAATACCTTTCCAGAATGGCCATTGATCTATTATTTTTGTGCCCATTGCAATCGTAATTTTTTGAACTAATATAATCTCATTTTTTTGAGAAGTCTGTAGCAATATTTGTGTGCAGTTAGTCAAAGAAACGTTTCCAATTTTTTTATCTGTTACTAAGTTATATGTTAAAAGTTACAGTTATATGTTTAAAGTTAGTTTCTTCTACGTTTTTTCTATCTCATTTCGTTAATCTACCCTAGAATTTTGCACACGTCAAGTTCAGTAAATCAATTTCATTATATAAAGAAATTAGACATTTCTATGGTAACTCGATTTACTAAAGAACCACCTTAAAATTCTTTTTTCAATTTAAATTTCGTTCATTTTCAATAAAGTTACAGTTATTTAAATTTTAAAGTTCGTAGCGTAACGAACTTTTCTTATAATGCAATATTTTTAACTGCTGAAAAAGAATGTAAGATTAAAAAAATTCTATCACCCTAAAGTTTGAGAAATCAAGAAATTATCTTTATTTTTGGAAAAACTACAAAATTTAAATTATATGTAACTTTTTTCTTTTACTTTACGGTGAAATACACAAAAATCCTCTGGTGTTGAGAAACAGAAATATTGTAAATCGATGTAATTGCTTGATACTAAATATATTGCTAATAAATTTTATTATTTTAATATATAACTTAAAATTATAACATAAACATAAATTGTATATAAATAATAAAAGAAATTTCAAATCATAATTTATTTTTAGATATATTGTAAAAAAATTAAAATTTTTTTATAATTATACTATATCTTATATGAATTTACGTTATTACATAAGAAATTCAAAACAAAGTTACTAAAAAATGAAGGATGATGATCTTCTTTTAAAAAAATATATATTTTTAGTTAAGAAGATTTATAAAAAACTGAAAAAATACCTGTTGTTGTTAGAAAACAAAAATATTGATCAAAATTTGTTGTTCGAATCGATTATTTATTAGATTGAAATGAAATATCAGCAATTGAGAAAACTAAATATTTGTTTCAAGGTGTTTGATGTTAATTTTGGATTTAAAAAGAAATAAAAAATTCTAAAAGCTATTATGTTATCTATTAGATAATGGCACGCGTAGAATAGGGAATCGACGATTCCTAATAGGAAATTAAATTTTCTTATTAGCGAAAATTTTAATTTAAAAAATTTCAAGAAAGCATCCGAAGAGAAAGTCTTTGAATGCCAGCGTGGTATCGTAACGGATCGTTATGCCCTCTTCATTCCTTTTCGTAGCAATAAATTCTACGTGAAATAATGCGGGTATATTGGTAATATCTTTCTCAGCATCGGCGCTCGTGATACGAATTAATCCCATTGCTCAACGCAGCAAAGATATATTAACTGAATTACTGCAAGAATATAGACGCATTTTCTCTGTACAAATAACCGTGATAGGAATATGTTACTCATCGAATTCGACGTGCATTTTAATTTCACATGAAATATATCCCTTTATTTTTCCTAAATGCCTAATCGCGGTCAACAATAACGAATAAAATAGAAAGTATATGAGAGAATTCAGTTCGTTAAATATTATAGAATAAATGCCTTCAAATCTGTATACCTACAATATTTCCTTTTACAACGAATTATTTAGTAAAATCATTTAATAGATAAATCCAAAAAGAAAAAGAACATTGCTTTTGTATATTCAAAATAATTATTATATTTTAATGTCAAAGTCTAGCTCGGCTCATAATTCATTATTTTTATTTGAAAAAAGAAACAATTTAATTGTAAATAGAAAAGTGAATTGTAAACCACTCTTTGTCTTTTTGCTTTCAGTCGAAGATATGATTAAGGAAGTGGATGTGGATGGAGACGGTCGAATTGATTTCTACGGTAAGATTTCTTGTATTGCCATCGCGCGATTTTCGTACAAAAAAAACACAAGAATAAGAGCAGATGGTGAAAAAGAGATTTTAAATTCTATTCGCGTACAATCCATTCTTGAAATGATCGATGGAGTCATATCTAAAATAAAAGGAGAATTTAACTTTTTACAGAAAAGTAAGAATTGTTCGAGAAATAATGGAGGAAACGAAATACAACTATTCTTCTCTTTTCTTTGCAATATTATCTAACAATTAAAATGTCTTTATAGAAGAGTAGGAGTTATTTAAGAGATTACAGAAAAAAGCAGGACAACTATTTTTTTCTATTTTTTATCTAATGTTATGTAACAATTAAAATCTCTTTTGTTAGATAAATGTGACTGATCGACTTTACATGTTCTTTTTTAAGAAATATTTAAGGATATATGTTTTACAACTTAAAACGTTATAAAAATATAATATAGATTGTTCTATTATATAAGTATTACCTCTAATTGTAAGTATTTGTATAAAATTTAAGTATAATTCTTTTACTGGTTTAAAAGTTATTTAATTTTTTATACAGAAGCGTTTCGAGTTATCATGATCAGATCCATTGTTAGAGTGTCAATGTTTCACATTCGCAACATCGCAGTTCATTAATATCAAGCTGCTCTTCGTTTTGAGAAAGTGAACTGCAGTGTTCACGTAGCATTTTAATAATGATTCTGAACACGAAGATAATTTGCGAAACATATAGCTTCAGTATAAAAGAAAATCTCAAACTGTGGAATTTCAAAAGCATTACTTAATTTTTTATAAGTTCAACATCTCTTGTTACGTACATATTGTGCTTGCGTGCGCTCCTCGGTGCGCTCTCTATTTCATCCTCTTATCGATATTATATTTTTAATTGTAATTTTCGATAATTTAAATATTCTGCCAAGTACTGAAACGTTTGATAATTTTTATTCTTGAACTTTAATATTACAATATTTCTTATTTGACACCGTTTTGTATTTATTTAATATAACACTTTTAATGATTATTGTACAGCGAAATTGATATAATTTATTAATGTGTCACTATCATACCGAAGAAAATCTAAACCGAGGATTGAAACATCTAAATTATATTTTCTGTTAATATAAGTTCTACACACGTTTATCCTATGTTGGTTTCTATGAGCTTTACTGAAAGTTTTTGATTATTTAATTATTTTGTTTTAATTTTTACATAAAATCAGTTTTTGTAGTATTTACTTGCAAATTTTATAATGAAATAGCATAAAATAATAAAAATTAAATCAATTTTTTTTGTACATACTAATAAAACTCTTATAAATATTTATACAAAAGTTTATTTCGATCGATTTACTTGTTTAAAATAAAAATTATTTACCTAAAATTGCAATAAAATATGGTAATTGCGCTGCATAAAAGCCAAATAATTTTTTTTTTGCAGCTAATTTCAAAATGTATTTACAACAAAAATTTTTAATTAATATTAATTTTTTTGGCTGATTTTTTTGGTTAATATTACGCAGCAAAAATATTCTTAATTCTTTTTTGTTTGTGATTTCAGAATTCGTTCACGCTCTCGGCGAACCGGGAATCGACGAAGACGAAGAGGATGATGACGAAGATCTGCAATCTCCGCTCTTCTAAGATCACGTTTATTCTCACCTCTCTGTTAGATAAGACATACCGATGCAGGCAAAAGCGATGTGCAATCTCGCTTTCGCGAAGTATTCCTTCTCTCGCGTTTCGCAATCCGTACGAGTATGCGATTGACAAACGGAACGAGGCTCAATTTCGACTTCGTAAATTCCGTTTACGTTTCATATTAATTCTCATCCTTATTCTCAGATTTCGAATCAAATTTAAATTTAATGCTGGAATGCGAAGATCTCGCTAAGCGCATTGTGAATATAGATTACAAAGAAAAAAAACTTAAAAAATAAAAAATCTGCACTGAGCTATCGTTACCTGCGTAATCATCGTGGGTACAGCACGAATTTTCGATGTATACTAAACACATACGTCATACGCGAAACCCCGTCGATCGGGGAATTTTCGATAAATCACGAGTTTCATGACTCGATGGCTCGTGTGACACTTGATTTAATTAACAGTCACCAGTCGTCCGCTGATGAATTTGCAATATGTGAATGTATTTCGCGCGCGAATTATATCTAATTCTAAAAATTATATCTGTAACCCTCTATACGCGAATTCAATGATTTCAACTGAAATAATTTACGTAGATTGAAAATTTTGTTCGGAAAAAGATTGGTTTTCTTAAAAATAAAATAAAAAATTTCAGTCACCCTGATGAAATAAAAATTTCTCTGCAATATAAATCAAATAAATACGCAAAAATAAAACACAAGACTACGAGGAACGATTCTTTCGTTGACACGCTTAAGAAGATAGATAGGATAATCAGAAAATTGAGATAATTACATGAGATAAGTATGAGGCAATTTGGCGAAACCATTAATGAGCTTGGCGAAATTTCGCCGCGCTGGATAGAGTGATAAGGGTTTCTGGCGATAAGCCATAAATTCGCGAAAACGTCAGATAAATCATCAGCAGTCGACTATATGACTTTTATCTCGGAAAACGAAAGTTATTCGGAAAATGAAGCCCCTGTCTCTTCGATAATACCACGACATATCTACGCGGAAGACGTGAAGATTTCAATTTCTATTCCTGAAGACTCCTTGCAAAAATTCAATTTATAATATTAATATTGGTCAATTTAATATTGAAAATTATTTATTTTGAGTATTAAAAGCATTGTTGTCCAGTGCTTTTAATACCTAAAATACACTACCTTATAAAAAAAAATTACCTGAACCTTAATACATATTTCTTTGAATAGTACTAAGCAAACATTTTCAGTAAATAAATATTTACTCAATAAAAAAAAATGATAGTTAAATCTAATTAATGATTTTTGTATTAAATAAATATATATTTATATTTAGTAAATATTTACTTAGAACTATTTAAACAAATATTTATTGAAATTTAGTTTTTTTTCAATAATTAATCAGTATAAGTAATTAATTCCAGTTATATTAAATTTCCGTAAGGAATGAGCATCAAGTGCGAGAAATGATAAACTGATTGAGAAATAAGTAATTCTCATTGATTGAGAAATAAATCTAATTTATTTCGCACGTTCTTGATATCCGGAGGCAGACGTGGCTTCTATATATACCGACTAATACTCTCTTCCGAGTCTCTCGATGCCGCACTGGGCAAATTTTAAGATGTAAGATCGATTAGACCGTAATTGAATTCCGTCTCGTATGTGGACTTTTTTCCTCGATTTTAATCTCGTCTAATAAACTAGATAACGTTACATTCTATTTAAAGTTAATCTTAAGAGGAACGGACGCACCGCAACATCTCCGCGGATCGCGCCGATCATGCATGCGTCGCGATGGCGCGATCGCCGAGCGAGCGAACGGGAAGGGAAAAGAAAGACCGAAGGATCGCTAACGTCGCTCGCTCAATCCCGACGATTACTGTGCCGAATCGATGGATCTGCCACGATTCCTTTCGCCTGAAATTAATCCGGCGACCGGCGGGCGGACTTTACATCGATCTTCGCTCGCTTTGCCCTCCTCGTATTACGTACCTTAAACGACTATATCACTGTTACGCCAATAACAAAGCCGCACGCTGTTTCAAATATTTTAAAGGATTTAATAAATCGCTAAAAAATATATATACTTTGACTGTTTATTTAATTCCTTGTTCTTCTAATATCCTACACGTAAAAAAGACGGTTTTGCTGAAATATCTAAAAATTTAACTAGATACAAGTAAAAATAATTTTATCTATCAAAATAATTATGTGGGACGCTAAAATATCAAAATTTTTTGAAGCATTGTTGTCATGCTTGAAATCGTAATATCTATCTAATTATTTTAATAACATATCTAATTATTTCAATAGTCTAACAAAATTATTTTTAGACTTATATAGCTTGCTATATTTTTAGATATTTCATTATTTTTTTCTTTATAAAGTATTTTGTCCATTAACATCAAATGTCCTTCAGGATTTCTCTACTTTCTATTCCTATTCAACCGCTCTATCGATTGCTGATTTTTCTATTCGTTTAATTAAGTTGTTGACAGATTTCTTATCCCTCTAACGTCTCTTTTCATGATATATTGTTATCTAAAAATTAAAAGTTACTGAGAAATTTATAAATGAATTTTATTGATGATCTCATGAACCTTCAATCTTTAACCACCATATGTATCATATGTATTGAAAACGAGCATAGAAATTCTTTATTTTTATAAACTAATATGGATTAATATGTTGATTCTGAAGTATTACATTCATCACTAAAAGTTTATAATATTAAATTATATTCAATTTAAGTTATTTTTAATCATTTTTATAGGTCGCCACTACAGCTCCTACTCAATATGTCATTAATTTAACTGACACAATAAACAATTTAACTCAAGAAGTGCGTTTATTGTAACTTAAATTTAGTTCATTATTATATCACTCTAACAAGGGAACCGTCGGAGTCGTCCGTCACGGATTTTGATGGGCTTTGGATATGTTGTATAAAAAAATATAAGATCCATATTTTTTTATCAGCGTATCTCAAGGTTTAGGAGGTGAAACATCCCCTCGAAAAATATAAATTTTATCGTTTTTAGCAAATATCTTCGAAACTATGCGATGGTATTTTCTACTCTATATAATGGTATATTTACTTTTTTTTTAATATCAAAGATATTTGCTAAAAGCGATAAAATATTTTTCGAGAGGGTATTTCACTTCCTAAACCTTGAGATACGCTGATAAAAAGTCAACCCAAACACTGTTTATTTTGATGAAACTAAACAATTCAACTACAGAAATGATTAGATGTGCAATGATATTTTTATCCATATTTTATATTAAAATAATACATTTTAATATTATACTTGGAAATTAAAATAACAAAATATTATTTGAGAAATTGATTTAAATTTACAGTTACTCTTTAACAATTAATTAACATGACACGTCTTTCAAGATTTCCATTCTCTATTCTTGCTTATTGCATGTCCAATTTATCGATTAGTTTGACCGAGTTGCCGATAGATTTCCTCTATTCCTCTAAATATTGAAATTGTCGCAGTTTTATTTGTGACATTATTTACTAAAAATTATTAATTAGAAAGAATGAAACTTTTTTGTCTTCTTTATATATTCCTCCATTTTTTTCTTCAACGTTCATTTTTATTAGCGATAAATAAACTTACATATCTTTACAGTAACAATGTCCCATTCGTAACTCTCGGAAAATATGAGAATATCTATTCGCAAAGATTCGTGTAGATCAAAATTTCCATCTCGCTTGTCGTATTTGGTTGTTAATTCCGCCTTTCGCATCCTCAACGATTAACGAATGAACGAACGAACACTTTAAAAAAATCAGTACGACGCGAACGGTACGTACATAGCGTAAATATTTTATAATGATCATCGTCTACGTTGCGTACGTTGTTTCACATGCGATCTACGTACAAGTCTTAAACGTTACTTACAGTACTAACGATTAGCGAGCGTACAGCCAAACATGAGAGAATAAGTGAACAACATAAGATCGCTGCTGCTACAAGTATTGTAATCGACATAACGATCGGAGCTTATTGGCTTACATATTTTCCCTTTGCAAATTTTGATATTAGTTTTTCTCAGAGTGTCCTCTTTTTTTTAAGTTCCCTTATGTCACCTGGCGGACTATCTCTCATCAACTGGCGTTTACGATCCAATTGCGTGCTCCATTTTCCACCGTAACATTATTTATCCTTCGTCTTTACCTACTTTTTATTACAATTCTATCTTACAAAATAATTCTTACCAGAATCCTGTTTGTACAATATTATGTATTTCGTTGCATGATTAAAGTTACGGTGACTCGATGATTAACGGATTAATCTGGATTAATTTGATTTAATTGCCGTGCCTATCTTTGATAAGCATAATTATAATAGAAAAGGATCACGATTCTAGGATTAATTGAATACTAGACTATCAGTCCGATCGGACTCAAGTCTTCGTTATCTTCAGGCAAAAGATCAGAGAAATTTATACATATATCTTCGAGGTGGTAAAATACAATTTTTTTTTCTTTTATACCGAAAATTTGGCGTTTTTATTCTACTAGAAAAATTTTTATTTAATTTTTTTCATTGATCCCGTCGCACAATGATTCCATCATTATTATTATCTACTTAAATAAACTGGCGATGTGATCGGATTCTTATCTGCAATTTTTATCTCCTTCATTACCTGACGTCGTTAATTCTTCTTGTATCGAAACTAAACTTATCGATCACAACGTAGATCGTGCAGCATAAACAAAATTACGGTGAAAAAGAGCGTAGCTTTATTATATCGCTGTGCGATAGCACTTCGACAATGCCAGTTAAGAGGAGAGAATGTACGTTTTGTAGCCTGAAATATCGGAGATCGCCGTTCAAATATTTGTCAGATGGAAACGAAAAACTTGTTTCTTCCAACAAATCCTTAAATTAATGTTTTATTACAAGCCTCTCTCGCACTTATCTCATTAACGCGGGAAACAGAACGTTTACTATATCTCAGACGTGCTTAGTCACTTCTCAGACGTCTTAATGGATTTGTATGTGTTGCTTGGGAATATTTAAACAGTCTCACACAAATCCGTCTTGATACGCTCTATCCGCGAGAAGCGTTAATCCTTTATGCGTCGTGTGGGTGCCTCCCTTTCTCTTAAGTAGAAGTTCATGCAGGTAAGAGTTCATTGCAGCCTTTACCTCTCAATATGGTCCTCTCAAAACGAAACGTTCGACCATGCTTTTAATCGGTTTAATTTAACCGATACAATAAATAACGTAACGATAAATCGTGCCGTCATTTCAATCCGCCCGAGATGACGTTCCCGACAGACCATCTAAAAGACACATTTATTTGACCGCAAAAAATGGGCCTGTTGTCAAGTCGTATTGTCGGGGAAGTCAAAAACGCATAGAAAAGGCCTCAATCAAGATAGACTTGATCACTTACAAAACTTCTTGATCGCGATTCAATGATCGTAAGTATTAGATGCCAAAGGCAGTATATCAAATAAAAAGTATAATTGTATATGTATAAAAAAAGTATATATTCGCGTGACTCGAGCCTTCTTCGCAAGGTTTTTGGCTTGCTCGTGAAACTGTCTTCCCCTCGCTGCATGACTTCTTCTCTAAGATACGTAACACATAATGCCTGTGTCAGTGTTTAAGCAGCTATCGCTTACCGCGTCTCTCAAGCGTATCGCGTCCCTTAATCGTATACGCGAATCGGCAACGGTCCGTTTACCGTTCCGTACCGATGATATAATCCACAATCGACGTGACAATGTAACGGCGTAATGCACCATTCTGTCCTGTATCAATTCGTCGATCAATTATCAATTATCAATTTTGCATCTTGGCGTAAAACAGACAATCGCGCAATTAGCTGCCAATACGCCTAACTATTCACAATCAAACATTCCGTCGTAAACTCAGAGGACTTACGCTTACATTGTTCCTTAAAGTAAATAGCATTTTGCCGATCGCGCCTATTCTGCTTTAAAAACGTCCATCGAGCTGCAGAAAGCAACTGTATTCAAGATCATCACGACAATTCAATAATAGTCACGTTTTCGTCAAATAGTCGACAATTATTCACTGCGACGATATTACATGGATACTTTTCAAGACCATCAAATATATCGTTAAGATGAGCGATGGATATACACTCGCGAGTAACATTCAGAGACACGAGCAATTCTTGAGGAATCTCCCTCGCAAAGTCTTCTGCGTTTAAATGCCGCTCGCAATTGTCGCTCAGTTGTCGTTCTCGGCAGATTTCTGATCGTTTGCCCTAGCAGTGGTGCCTACGGCTGCAAAGCGCAATCGTCTTCGTCTAACGAGAGCGAATGTCGACATCGGATGCCGGCGACGAAGACGCGAAGATGGGACCGCAGGACAATCGGGATCCCATCTCGCGATGGGTCCTCCTCAAAGTACGGGCTCCTCGTCGGTCTCATCATTCTCGTCAGTTTGTTGGGACGAAGCAGTGTTCGCCGAGGGATTCGTCTTGGTCCGCCGATGTCGTTTCTGCTGACTACTGGTGTTGTTGCCGCTACTGTTGCTGCTACAAGTACTGCTTATACTACTGCTGGTGCTGCCACTTGGACTATTGCCGCCAGTGCCACTGCAGGCCAAATCAAAGGTAGTAATTTGTCCGTGGGCAGTTATCAAGGGCCGTAGAGCTGTGCGCACGGACCAGTGTAATCGCGGATACGCACGTTCCTGTTGGAGCATCAGCTCCTTCCTTCTATTTTGTTTCTGTAACATATGAGATAAAAAAAAATCAATAAGAATGTATCTTACAAACAAATAAGAGAGTAAATTTTTTAATAATTGCAAAGTAGATGTAGCTTAACAGCCAACTTTGAAAAAAATTCTACGCCTTTGAGATGTAGATTTTACCTCTGACAGAGTTTGCGAATCTCGCGAGATAGGCAGCTTCTTGCTTTCGGTGAATTGCCTCAATGCCTTCTCTCGCACGTAGATAAATGGTCTAATAACCCTGAGATCCTCTCGACGTATGTAGTAGTGTGCTTTCATAGTTTTCAACACGCCACCGTGAAGTACCGAGATAAGAAAGCTTTCCGCGAGATCATCTAAATGTTGACCGAGTGCTAGTACGTTATATCCGTTCCGTTTCGCCAAAGAGTACAATTGTGTCCTGACAGATTTGTCGCAGAAACTGCAGGTCCCGCTGGCAATGCTAGCGTCCAATGGATTGTCAACGTTGACGCTGTTCGAGTCCGTCACTTGTTCCTTATAAAAGTAGGGAATCTCGAGAGTCTTCAGATAACTCATTAATTCCATAGGATCGGAGCCACTAGTGTCAATTGTGGCCGCACCGATTTCAAAATCGATTCCTTTCGATCTAACATAAAATCTGTACTGATGTAGAGTATGTAGAAGAGAAAGCGAGTCTTTGCCAATCGCTGATAGACAGACTAAGACCTTATCATTGTCCCGAATCATATCGAATTCTTGCATAGCTTCCACCGAAGGTTTCCACATGTTCTTCGGCGGGCAGTGCCATTGAGTTCGTGGGAATTCAAGTCTGGACTCATTGTCATCAAAATTATTCTCCTGATCGTCGCCCTCCTCCTCTCGCAGATCGCCTGTGCATTCCTCGTCTTCCGAAAGATTGTCATTTTGACGCGCTTGCTGTTTACCGCCGCACTTAGTCGACAGACTCATCATTGATGATGTTCTGGGTTTTCGCCCGTGGCTGTGGGCGGAGTTGGATTCGGCGCTGCTACTTCGTTTCAGATCCAACGAGTCTATCGATTTGTCGCTCTCTTGAAAGGACATATTTATGCCGCTGTCCTGGGAGCTGACCGAATTCACGGCCGAATAAATCTTTGGCAAGACTTTCCGAGCGTCACCGATGTCGAGGCCGCCACGTCCCTCCTGTGAATCATCATCCACATAGTCATCCACGTCATTCTCCACCTCCTCATCCTCAGTCTTCGAACGAGTGCGCACTATCTGCTCGGTTTCGGACGGCTTCATCACGTAAATCACCGTCTCGTCCGAGGAGCACTCGCTGGACATTTTGCTCTCTTGTTGTGACAATTCGCCAACCTTGCTGGTGATCTCGATCGGTCCACTTTTTCTAGAGTTCGAAAGACGCGGAGATGCCGATGAGGGAAGCACGATTCTTCCACGATCGGGCGAACCACATCCGTTCGAAGAAACATCCGAAGTGGATGCATCGGGCGAGTACCTGTGAAGTCCGTCAACGGCGTTCACCATGCATCTGTTGAAAAAAATGCCACATAAATGTGACAACTTTAAAAATGATATTATTAATTCTATAAAAATTATTGTATTTTAATGGATCGTACTTTATATCAGTATTGCACTTTAGTCTATAATATTGTATTATTAATAATAATAAATTACCTTATCTCAGATTTCACTTCGCTCGCCATTTCCTTCGAGAATTCCATTAAGTATTCGGCGATGTCGCTAGCCGTGAACGAGTCATGCCTCGACTGTTTATCCTCCACACATATTTGATTAGCTATACTCTGAGCCCGCGAGTGATGCTGTGGCGTGTTCTCAGACGTGTTTGTTTCCGACAAAGCGTCATCTACTTTGGAAATCACTTCGCGGATTTCCGATTTGATTTCAGTCGCTAATTCCTTGGTCATTTCTTTCACATATGCGCTCAGATCATCCTGACCCATATTCGTCGAAATAGGCGAAGATCTGCCACCACCTATCAACCTCTCGGTGTAATCGCTGGTCGACGAGTATGAAGACGGTGGCGATGCCGGATTATGATTATAGTTCAGGGAAGAGATCGAGTGACTCGGACTGGCAGCAGAATCCAATTCTAAAGAGTTTAACTCCGTTTGACTACTGCAGCTGCAGTGAAGACGTCTCTGTTTCGACGAACCGTTCGACGTGCTCAGGCCCAAGCTGGTCAGAGTTTGCGGGCTCAATGGAAGTGGCGGGATCGGCGAGGACGCCGTTGCGACACCAGTGCGATTTCCCTGTATATTACATCCATCGGTGGTGCTACCCAGAGAATTACATCTCGCTCGCCCGGCATTGGTCGCCTCCATTAGTTCCCTCTGTTCTTTCGTCGTTCGAACGGTCGTACGAGATGTAGATCCCAGGACCGAGGTAGTGACGGCTTCGCCCACCATGAATCTAACCGGCATTGGTGAATTTGGACATGTGGCGGGTGATCGGTGTCCAGAAAACTGTTCATTTTGATTTGGACTCTCCTCCTCGCTGTTGCTTGATGATGATGGTTGGTTTAGTTCTGCCGAGGTCGCCATCAAAGTTCGCTGAACCGTGCTTAACGCCGGTAGGCTTCGGTGCCTCGGTGAGGTCGTCGAGATGGGTGCGTTGCCTGTACGCGGAATGTCACTATTCAGTCGTCTCATGCCATTCGTCAGCGTCAGGCAGTTTACTAGACTATCGTGACTGGTGGTGGTGACGGTGCTCGTATTGTATTTGTTCCAGGCCAGCAAGGGATTGAATGGCACGTCCTGTTTGACATTCTGCGAGTTACCCAAAAGTAGATCCTGTGCCTCGCTCGGCAGTATGAACCAGCGCAATGCTTCCATACGCTCGCACATAAAGTTGAAACTCTTGTCGATTTGCAACGGATATCGCTGTGCCATTTTACGAGCACGATTGAAGATGTTTCGAGCAGTCTGCAGGCAGTCACCGTAGTTCTGTGGAAAGACGCCGGCGCCAGAAGCTCGTCTCTCCGTGGCATTCATTCTTCCGTCCGTATATCTGATCGAACCTAGCCACTTACGTTCCTTGAAAACGCTGTTGGTGTGATGTCGCCATTCACCAGTATCAGGATTCAGTACGTACTGTGGCAACAGCTTCCAGCCTTCAGTGGCTACCATCTTAAGAGCTTCCAGTACAAAGGCAATTTCCGTCTCGTTCATAAAATAAGGAAAGGACAGTCTAGCAAAGCCTGGTCTGAGACTCTCCGCGATGGTCTCCTCGGTGCCATTTTGTTGTCTGAAGTGAAATGAATTATATACAATCTGCATGTACCGCACTTTTATGAAAATAGAATCCTACGTCAAGTTGGGACTGAAAGCTGACGTACCGTCTATTTCTAGGCATGTGTCTATTGTGCGAAATTATACTACGCTGAGTTTAATAGGCAACTACTTTCTGCTCTACTGATCTGTGCGATGCAATCTTTCGCACGGATGACAATGTTATTTTGTACAAAGCGATGAAGTAATTAAAAGACGTTATAATTTAAATAAAATCAGTTTTTCATTTACATTATTTATGATAATAGAAATGTTGATGTAAGATACAATCGACATCAAATAGAGAAATTGTGTTTAACGGATATTTTCTCTTTTTATATTTAAAATTAATTAAATTGAAGACATATGAGGTAATAATAATTATTTAAATAAATTGGATTATTCTATGAATAACACAAACATTTTTTATCTTATGATTTCATTATGTTTTTTATAATTTAATCAATGTAGAATATAGATAAAAATATATCGGAGGCGATTTTTTTGAGTATTTCTCTTAATTAATTATATATTATCATTCGAAAGATAAATACGATTTATATTCCTAAGAGATATTATATTCCTATAAGATATTTTTTCCTTTTTTTGAGCTCTTGAGATTTATTTTCTGAAGTATCTACATTTAATTTAGAATTATTTTATATAGCAACAAACTCAAAACAACTCTTTAAATAAAATTATTCTAATCATCTCGCGCGATGTCGAATATATATTTATAATACATTTCGTGATAAATATAAACTTTATTCGTGATAAATATAAAATAGTTTTCAGTCTTTTCAGTCAGATCTAAATGTAATAAAAGAATTATATACCTTTTCAAGAGAATGCTTTCGTATTCCTTGGCGAGTTCACGGTCAATTCCCATTAGATGATGGGCGTAACGACCCGTGCACGCGCATCCTCCTCGTGCCTGGATACCAAAGACGTCATTCAGAACAGCGCAGACAAAGTTATGGTGAAGGAACGTGCCGCGAGGATGGCGCACCATAAACGAAAAGATGGGTAGTCGTTTCACGTTGTGCGAGGAATTGCCGAGGAGAATCAATTCCGGAATTGTGCGCACGTGGGCCAAGACTTGCCTGAAGAGAAAGCGATAATCATTAATATTATGAACTATTGCAACTATACGGATCTATGTATCGGCGATCTTATCTCAATTACGTGCGTAATACGATCGGCGAAATTGTACTCGTAATCACAAGTGAATTCATACAAAATTAATCTGAAAGAAAATTATGATCCGCTGATAAAAAAAAGCTCCAAATAGCGTTCTGACGCTTTCTATGAATCAGCGTAAATAGAAAAGCATTCACGATAAGAAATTATTCGAAATGATCATATTTGTTTCCTGGATGGCGAGAAAAGACATGGGAAAGATGTCTTACACAATTCTAAAGCGGTCCCTATAAAAACGATCAACATTATTACATAATATTACTGATCATCCAGACAGTATATTGAACTTCCAGACTGTTTGTTTTAAACTATTTATGTGAAATATTGTATAAAGTAATTGTACAGTAATATTGAACGCCTAAAAGTCGCTTTACATGACCCGATCGCTGTTTCGGATATAATTAAAGACTCTGTAACAGTCTAATTACGAGCGATTTGTTAATCTTATAACAAAGAAAGGTACGTATACTATTTTCCTGTATATATACTATCTCATAACTTAAGAGTTATTTATAGTAAAAGTAGTAAACTATGAATAAAAAATTGATTAATTGTAATCAATTATATTCTTCTAACATTCTGTGATTGATTTTTTATAGTTTACGGCTTATCTCCATTGTATAATAAACAGCCCTTTTGCACTTTGTCTTACTATTTAATCTTAATACAATTTTACAGTCAATTACAGTTTTACTGTAATATCTAACTTACTGTAATCTTAATTAACATAGTAAGGCAGTGTAAGTTATAATAAATTAAGATATATGTATACAGAGAAGCAGTACTCTCTAAAACTTTTAGAGCGTCATTTTGAAGAATGACCTTTCAAAGATTGAAAATTGAGCTACTCTTTTTCAAAACTGACTCAATTTTTATCCTTCAAAGTGAGATTCCACTTCAAAGAATTTAAAGAGTACATATCTTTCTCTATCATATTATAAGATTTTGACAAAATCGCCAGATTTCTGTTATGAGGTCTTTAGTCGTAATATAATCGAAGCGCGATTTCTCCGCCTTGAAAAGAAGTGCGCTCACCGAGAGATCTTGTCTTGCCGCGCGACGATCGCTCTCGGCGTGACGTTCTCCTTCAGTTGGACCGCCAATCCACATCGGATGCTCTCGACTACACCAGCGGTTCCGCTCTCGCCCCGCAACTCAGGATCACGGTGATAGTAATGTGAGTCCCTCATGTCCTCCGGCTCAACGTCCTCCCGCAGGAGCCATCGTTTGGTCACCAATATACCGGGCGATTGCACGCCGCCAATGAATTTGTGGCCCGCGAAGATAATCGCGTCCTTGTGTACCGCGGTCTCTCCGACTCCGGGTAGATGCGGATTCATGTCAATCGACCCCCCATCCGGACCCTCTTATCATCCGTCCATTACATAACGTTCGAGCGCTTATGTAAAGGATTTTAAGTATTATAACATCAATAATACTCTCTAAATCTTCTATCTTCTATCTTCTTTGTTACGAAGATATTTTTACATGCATCACACAAGATGGAACACGTAATTCGCTTGACACATATCAAAGCCATATAATCGCAAAAATCTTCAGCAGAATGAGTGCAATGTAGAAAAATTAGAGTGTATAATTATAACCAATTTTGATATAAATAATGTGTGTATTAAATTAATAAAATTTTTATATGGCTGTGGATTAACTCAACATTATTCACGTGATTTTTTTTTTAACGTAATTATTCGCGTTTCTGACACATTATATCTCAATTTTCATAATTTTCTTGATAATTTATAATTAAATAAAGATTGATATTTTATACATACTTTAGATAAAGATAAATGTAGAAACAATTTTTTTAATTGTGAAACAATTTACGCTAAATATAATAATGTATAAATAGCATTCTGGCCGTTCTAGATACCCCACGCGCGTGAGAGGTTAATTTACAGCTCGTTTTTTTACTAATTTTGCACGGAAAGAATAATTTTACTGAAATATCTAAAAATTTAGATAGATGCAGATCTAAAAATAATTTTATTAATCTATTAAAATAATTATGTAGAAAATTCAAATATGACGAGTAATGCTGCAAAAAATGTTAACATTTCAGCAATCAGTTTGAACGTCCTACACACAGAAAAATATCACTCTATTACTAAGAGAATTTGAGTCTTTAAAAAAGAATATTTTCATAATAATAATCTTAAGCTATACTTATTAAAAATTTTAAAAAAACTTATTATTCAAAATAAGAATAAAATTTATTTTCTTTTGAAAAATGTTACAAAATTGATTGAAAAAGCGACTTTATATAATAATACATAATTTAATGGTCCAAATAAAATTATATTTTCAGATCTATATTTAATTAAATTTTCAAATATATCAGCAAAACCATTCTTTCCGTGTAGCTTGAAAATTACATGCTACGGTAATCGATTATGACCGATTGGATCGGTTAGCAACTGATTTTATGCTTTGATCGATCATTACCTGCGGTGGTGTAATCCCACACGCTAAGTGCGCCGTATTGATGCAGCAGGAGGGTCGTCGCGACGTCATCTGCCAAAACCCCCGTTATACAACTGGCAGCGCTGAAGCATCCGATCATTTGCGCAACGCCCTCGCTCCGCATTCTTGCGAGGCCCCGTTCGAGATCATTCAGATCCAAGAAGCCCTCCCGGGTCTCGGAAACTCGTATTATCTGTAAAGACAGTTTAATTGCTCTATCAAAGGTCTCGCCGCTCGACAGTGGACTCGACGATGATCGTGTCTGCAATTAGACGACTGTGAACAATCAAGCGTCAATCCCCGACTATTCTAGACTGAGAGTCATTTTTGTGGATTATAGTGCGCCTTGAAAATATTTATACGGAACGTCTCAAGGCCTCCACGAAATTTATTAGAAACAGATTCTTTGAAATCAACGTCGCTTGTGTTATATTTGAAGATACGTATTTGTTATAAAATAAAAACATTTGTAGATACAGAAATATTTTACAAGCTAACGAATTAATTAATCCTTGGACACACGATGATTTTCCGGTACACACAATGATTCTGTCCGTGTATCAGATTAATTTTTATCACTTTATAAGTTTACAAAAATTATTAAGTAATTGTTATATTTCAACATCTTTAGAGAGTATTTGTATAAAGTTATGCATTATAAAAAAATAAAAGAAAATATCTAAAACGTTTAGAGCAAATCTCTGAAGAGTGAAATCTTATTTTTAAAAATTAAAAATTGTGCCACTCTTTTTTAAGATGGGAGTGGTTGATTTAAAGTATGTTTATTAACTTTGTTCATTGTTGTATAAAATAAAAAATAATATAAAATGTTTAAAAGAAAATGTTTGTAGAAAATAATTTTTACAAAATACTCTCTTCGCAAAAGTAGCCACTCCCATGTTTAATTATTTTTGTTTAATCTCGGTGATCTAACTGTAAAATTATTTATTTTTTTTTACGATAGAATCTCATCCATTTTCTAAAATGGACTAAATTTCTTTTTAAAGTAAAATTCCACTTCAAAAAATTGAAAGTAGAGACCATTATTTGGCAAGATGCTCTTATTGTTAGTATTTTAAAGGAAAAATGGACACAAATGATTTAATCTAAGGATTAATTAACGATAAAATTGTTCGACCTTTGAAAGATGTTAGATAATAGAAGAAGAAACGACGCATATCAGGATCGCGACGAGTAGGTGGAATGGCCGTTCGCGCAAAACGATATTCGGCACGCTGCCAAAAATTCAAGCTAGCTACGTCGCGTTTGTTGCGTATACCGTACGAATCTCTTCACGCATCTCCTACGGCCATCTTTAACGATCCACTTCGCCGTCGCTGCATTTTACTGTCCGCTCATGCTTATCCGGCGCTCGAATCAACCGCACGGATTTTCCACGCAAATTTATCTGCCGACCGTCCGCTTACCTTGACATCGAGCTCGCGCCAAGGCCTCAGGTTAGCATGATGTTCGAACGGACCTACGAAGACTACGGTAGACTTGGAGAGATCGAGATGCCGTAAAAGTGTGCGAAGGGCAGCGGCGGTGCCTTGACCGGTGAACAGGACTGCATCCTGCTCGCTAGCCCCGACCGCGTGTCTGACGATGTCTCTGGCCTCATACCTGCAACAATAAACGAACGCAAATATATGGAACTGACCTTCGTGAAATTGGCGATAAAGGCCAGTATTAATAGTCAGTTCTTATTTTAAGATTGTCTTAACCCCTTCAGACTCTGCGTATATTATAATGTACATCAAGACGTTATCTGTTGAAATTATTTCATTTTATCGACATCATCTGAAATTTAATGTACACAATAATGTATAAAATAATGTACAAAAAAATAGTCGAAATTAAAAAAATAAATTGTTTAATATGAATTACTTATTAGTGTGCATGAATTGAATTAAAAAAAAAATTTAACATGATTCCAATAAAATCAGGTCTAAGGAGGTAATGTCTTAAGATACCAAGATGTAGCTCTTTGATGGTTTCATGACACCTTAAGACTGCACTCAGGACAGTCTTAAATATAAGAATCAATTATGAACACCAGCCAAGAGTCCGTTGGCGCGATCTTACTTGCGTGTGGGAAGTTGGCATTTCATCTTTTCGCACCGCCCCCCCAAGATTTGATGCAAGTTCTATTTACACTCGTAATAGTTCCTGATAGCATAGTTAATAGGTTTTAGAAATAGAGTTCTTCTTCTTGGAAGAAGAAGGTGTTGACAACGAGATAATCTTGAGATTTCCGTTACAAGTTAGACGTGAATAACGCGGCCGCCGCGCTGATTCATGATAATAAAGCTGTATGTATTGGACACCTCCGGGTATTCATGAGCAACTGCGACACGTGTAAGTTCGTTTGACTCGGCCGACTGACACAGAGTCAATATGGATTTAGCAGCATATATTGTGAGACAAGAGACAGGTCGAGGAAAATGATGTATATCTTACAGTTTGTACAGTGCCCATCGATTTCGCAGCTCGCGTTAATCATAATTAACGAGGACTCGAACAGCATTGCGACAGCGCGTCACTCAAGAAAGTTAATTATGTTAATTTCTCAATTGTTAATTTACCTACACTCGTCGTACAACATGAAATGTTTATCCGATTGATATTTCTTTTTATTTAATATTTATGGGAAATTTACGGGGAATGTATAGAATATTAATATTTAAGACAAGAATGTAATTATTTCATACACGCAGGTCAAAGGTTTGAAATCATTAATTGAAAATTATCTACTATGTGAAATAAAAATAAATTTATATATTATAATTTAAGATGTTTTTATTACTTTGTTTATTGTTTTATAATAAAATAAAAAATAATATAAAATGTTCTCTCTCAAAAGTTTTACAGAAAATATTTAAGATATTTTCTTCATTAAAGTAATCACTCTTACGTTTAATCTAGTTACAAATTTATTAATACTTTTAAGATTTTTTCATCTTTTAAAATAACCCAATTCAGTTTTAGAAAAAAGATTTTATATAATTGTTCAATTTTCTTTTAAATTAACTGAAATAGACCATTTCAGAAAATATCTACTATATAAAATCAAATCTAACTCATAATTTAACTCATGTTTTTATTATTTGATTCGTTAAAATTTTATATTAAAATAGACAATAAAATGTTAAAAAATTTGAAAAAAAATATTTTTCACAAATTTTTTACTAGAAAAACAATAAAAAATATTAAATATTTTTTTCGTCAAAATAATAACTCTTATGTTTAATTAGTTTTTTATTAATCTAACTATAATTTAACTACAAGTTTATTTATGTTTTCTAAACAACTTTTCCACATCTTTTTCCATCTTCTAAATAATTTAATAGCTTAATTTAGAAAAAAAAAACTATGATTGTAATCTACTTTCTTGAAATCAAACAATATTCATCACAATTGTAAATATAATCCCTATTTGCTTTCAAATTAAAAAATATTGAGCAAGGCATGAATCGAACTTTTAAGTAGTATAACCGGAATTTTCTAAAATTTTATAGAATTTTCTAAAATTTAGTAGTTTCTCAAACTTTTGGTTGGCAGCATAAATATAAATGAATTCTGGGTTGCGATTGAATGTCACGCTCTGGCTATATACAAGCTGCATAATAAATTATGAAATGAAAGCGATATACGTTTCAAACGATGCTGCTATTCCCCAATGGAGATAAACAACATCAGCAATCTCGTGAGAGAGATTAAAATTGCAGGTCACGATAATTTATTGTGTATACACGGCCCCTGAATGTGTCATTCGTCGCAATGATGAGACTATCGTTATCATCGCGGTCTTTTCGAGGACCACTAAATAAGCATCACGATTTCCAAGGAAAAAGAGTTATATATTGATCTGGGACATCAACGTAGAGGAACCAAACGGAAGAATCGAGACCGTTTCATGCATCCTTCACCACTATCATCCGATTGAGATAGATTTAAAACGATTCGGTCCATGTTTTTCTTCGTGACGCCGCAAGTGGATCGAAGCATATCCGGACATAAAGTGAAATCATTTTTTCACTGCAAAAGACTTGAAAAATCTCTAATTATTATTAAAAAATATTTTAATTTAATTTATTTCTCATCTCTTTCCAATTCCAATTATGAATTTCTTCACATTTCCATAATTGGAAAGAAATGAGGAATATAAGATGAATTTCGGTTAAGAGTTAACTATAAATTGTAGAATTAGGTCCTAGTCGGATAAGATTTAAAAGCGATCCGGTTTTCCTTTGAAAGTTGTCGTCGGCGATAACGCTAATGATAACTCTTAGGCGATGGGTACTTCATCATTAAGCGATTTTTTAATCGCGATTTTTTAATGCTGATTAAATTTATGCGACCGAGAAAGTTTCCAGTGGATATCTTTCGAAACAATATGACGCGAGCAAAACGACAGACGCGGGCAGACTCGCTGTCGCGACTCGTAACTCGTTGCTTATCGGACGTGGAATGTCGGATTAGAAATCGCGACAGACGATAATTCGATTTAATAGCAGACGCGTCGGCGAGAGGAGCGAGTGTTTCTCGTCTCAAATAAGTCAAAACATGAACGCCGCGCCTAACGTTATTTGCATACAAAAATTAATGCGAGAACACGCTGATGAAAATTCGTATATCGACAATACCGCAGTGTCCCAGTTACATTGAAATGAAATATGAATAAGATTAATTTATAGCTTGAATAAGTGAGTGAGTGAACGGATGGGAGTAAACGAGAGAACGTTTTATTATTCGCCAGAATGAGATCCTTTCACGAGCAATCGATGTGAATACGAGAGAGGGAAATTAGATTACGTTAATAAAATAATAATTACAATCAATATTATAGAGTGAAGTCTACACGGAGCATGAATTAAAAGTTAAATAGAACGGGATGAATGGAAAGTTTCATTTATAAAAATATTGCAATAAAAGAAAGGAGAAAAATGAGATAGGATTTATAAATAAATTAAATTCTCATTATAATAAATTAGAATAAAATGAACATTTCTTCTTGACTTCTCGTACACAGATGAAATAATTTTGTTGGGTTATCAAAATATAGGAAACTCGAGCATAATAAGCAATGTTGCAAAAAGTTTTCTAGCAACTAGTTTGAGCGTTCTACATAATTTTGATCCAACAAAATTATTCAGATTTATGTAAATTTTTAGATACTTTAACAAAACCGTTCTTTCCATGTACAATTCGTACATACGAAAGCAACTCTTCGCAAAGCTACATTTATTCTTCTGAAGGACGAAGACTTCTCGAGTCCATTATCGTTTACCTAAAAAGAGAGGACTGTAGACTGCAGATGGACGTGGATGCTCGAGTGTCGCCCAAACATGGCAGCACCTCCTTGGCGATGTAATCTTCGAGGAACTGTAATGACCTTCCCGAGGCGGTATAGTCGCAATAAACCACTGAAACACAAAATGGTGATGGTGAAAGGTAACGTAAAGAATAGCTTTATGCTTTCGCGCGCGCGCGAGAAGTTATCGCCGGAATTACGAAAGCTTTATTTTTATATTTATTATTTTTAATCTCGTCGAGCAAATTGCCGTCATGACACACTTTATTTTTGCGAATACTCCGAATTCATCAGAAATTGCTTATTTATCAGATTTGCTACCGTAACTATAAATTGATAAACTATAACGACGAAATAGTTTGCTGTTGCTGCTATAATCATTATGTTATATTATTATCTGCTATAAAACATTAGCTATGATATCTATATTTTAGCTGTCCATATTTTTTATACCTATCATTTAATTACCACATGTAGTTACAATAAAAACCTATAAAGGCAAGACCAACCATATTAAATAATTTTGCAACAATTGCAAAACAGCTTTCTTTGCTAAACGCAGCCAATATAGAGAACGGACGTTGTTAGGCAACGAGTTATTTTAATCCAGAAGAAGATATTTTTATTTAATTTCTACATTCCGCTTATAAGAGTTTATCTCCTACTCGATTCGCGCGACTAGTGTTGCGCAAACATGCAATTCGTCGTCCGCAAGCGAACAGCGTGGCAAACATAGGGCGGTCTATTTGAGGATATACTTTGTCGACGATGTGTCGGCGTTAAAATATCTGGCGTAAACTACAAGAAGCGTATTTCTGTCGCTATTTCCAATCTTTACCGAGTTGAGTTTACCAGAAGGAAACGACAAATTGCGAACACCGTTGCGCTGATTAAAGTCGATGTCCAGAGCGTCGATTTATGATACCTATCACTTCGAGACTCGTTCAGAAGTTGTTATTCGGTAACTCGTATCAAACCCCCTTCTTCTTTCTTCCGATAGAAAAATGCCAACAGAACGATCAAATTACATGAATCGCAGGCTATGCAAAATTCGCGATGTAAAATTTGTCGCATCTTCATAATTACGTCACTTCCGCGACCGAGTATCGAAAATCTCGCTGATTTTTACAAATGTGAAACACGCGATGCAATTTAAAAAAAAAATATATATATATATACTGAAGGTGTCTAAGATGTAGGAATACTACACGGAAAGGATGATTTTATTGAAGTATCAAAAAAAATTTAGTTATATAGAGATACAGATCTGAAAATAATTTTGTTGATCCATCAAAATAATTATTACGTAGAAATTTCAAACATGATGTGCAATGTTGCAAAAGTTTTAACATTTTGCAACCAGTTTAAGTACAGGGTCCGGCAAAATGATCTCCCACATTTTAATCTTTAATAATTTAAAAATGTGGGAGATCATTTTGCCGGACCCTGTATCTTACTTAATTATTTTTCTAGTCTCACAAAATTATTTTTTATTTTCAGATCTACAGCTAAATTTTTAGATACTTCAACAAAGTCGTTCTTTCTGTTTAGGATTAACATTGCATATAAATAATGGCTGAATATAATTTGAGACCAGTTTTCTGGTTAATTAAATTTAAAATTAAAGCTATTAGATATAAAGTTATTAGAAACGGTCATCTAGCCAGGTAAATTTTAAATAATTCTGTGAGACTATCAAAATAATTAAGTAGGATACTTAAACTGGTTAAAACTTTTTGTAATCAATTTTAGAAGTCAATATATAAAGCCATTAGAAATTTAAAATTTGTCTGATTAGATAACCAGGAAAATTTTAAATTTCTAATGATTTTATATTGACTTCTAAAATTTGGGATCAATTTTTAATTGATTACAAATGTCATCATTATTTTGAACATCATCTGCGCATCAATAAAAGTGTTACATCTGATATTCTTACGTCATAAAAGTGATTTGAGTAACGTAACAAAAGTATTTCCAACATCTATCCTTGTCTGTTTGAAATCTATCTATGTGCTCTATAGATGACAATCGTGTACATTTGCCTAACTTTACGCGATACATACCTTTGTAATATTATAATAGAACTTCAAACTGTTAAAGACCTGCAGACAATCGACACATCGCAGTGTGTGTGTGTATGTGTGAAAATACCTAAATAGACAAGGACAGATGTAGAGACAGCGATAATTAGGACTATAGCACACAAAATGCGATCAATAAGCATGTTATATAAATCAATATGACAACTTTATGCTGCTGCTCATTTGTCTTTACGTGCTACAGCTATCAGTCATGGCACTTTTACTATATTCATTCTAAAAAATATGAGTATGAATTTAACACACTACTCAGGATTTATGTAATTCTTACCCTATTAATGTTGATATAAACATCAATAAAATATAGATTTAGCAATATGGATTTTAAAAACGCTACGAATTAATTCCAACACCTAATATATATATATGGAATAAATACGTCTGCATTCTTTAGAATATAAGTACAATATATTAGGTGTAGTAAAAAGAAATCCATTATTTTTCTAATGGATGGCTTTATAATCTATTGGAAAAATAATGGATTTCTTTTTACTACACCTAATATATTCTAAAAACGCGACATGCTGATTTACTACGAATTTCGCGGTCCAATTGATATCCGTAGTACATAACGAGAAAAAAAAGACCGGAGAAAACCGTTCTTTCACTCGGTCAGAGGACAATGGCACTGATCTGCCAAAATCTTCCAAAATCTACCGTAATCCATAGGAGTCTGGCGTACAGCGACAATCCATCAATTATCGCTTAGAGCGGCGAGCGGAGCGTACGAGCGATTTTTCTTTTTGTACGTGTGCAAAATCGAATCGCCGGGGGAAAGCCAAGGTAGGCGAGGAATAATAACTCGCAGGTGTTTCTTACGAAAGCGCTTGATCGACAACCAACCGGTCGCGGCGCGGCGAAATTACATATACGCGCGCTCGCTCGCTCGCTCGTGGAACTTTCGAGAGCTTAGACACGGTATACGTGTGTAATTCCTAATACATCTCTCTCTCTCTCTTCATACGAGCGAACGGTGAGACGAAGCCGGGAAGCGAGATGCGATTCGCTGACTCGACGGACATCTCATCGTGACAATATCGAGTTCTGTCTCGCAGGTAGCCGGTTTGTTTGCTCTCCGCACCGCCGCGTCTAATTATACAGGAAAACATCGTGAAAATATCCCGGAGATTACCACCTAACAGTTCCTCGCGACGATCTCCTTCCTCTTATTTTTTCCTTTATTTTTAATTCGACTGGAATCAGCAATAAGTCGAGGCGGTAATCATCGTCGGTGACGCAATTGCGATCGCAAGTGCTTATTATCTCTTGATACATCTATCGTTACGATCGGAGCGCGGGATACTTTTCTATCTGAAAAAGAAAAGCAGCAGTTCCAAAGGATATTTGTATCATTGGCTGCATTCAGCAGAAAAAGCAGCTTTGCAACTATTGAGAGGTTGTAAGAATCTTTAATATGATTGGTGTGTGCCCTTAGTTCCTCTAAATATATAAACCAATCATATTAAAGAATCTTACAACAGTTGCAAAGCTGCTTTTTCTGCTGAACGAAGCCACTGATTGCGCAATAATCGATTCTTCGATCGCATAGAGATAGAGAGACGGTGTTTAACTTATTTATCTTCGCGGATCGAAATGAGCGGGTGGCTGACAACTCGCAATTTGTTCGCTGGTCGTGGTTTTTTTTTTTTGAATTGTGCCCTATCAGAGACGATGCACTATTTCCCGTCGACTGTCATAAATGACGTCAGATATTATGAGCAAACGTCGCTCGTAATCAATGCTCGAGGCAAAGTGCGCGATCTTATGTCGATAAACCGAATGAACATTGTAGTCGCATGGGAACATATCGAGTCGACTGTACTTTCCACCGACGATAACCGATTTCGCGGAAATGATTTGAATGCGTAACGAGCTGCAATCCGTGGAACCTTATGTCATACCCAGGGCATGTAGAGTCACAACTAACTTAGAAGTAGCTAGCGCTACTTCTAAAAAAATAAAAGTATCCGGTGTACGAGTCGTACTGGAGCTGTACATAATAAATTGAATTTCCTCAATTTTTATAGAGCAAAAACAATTGTTACGTACACACACTTGTATTATATGTATATATTTGGGTATCCTAAAACTGACGATAAATACTTGAAAGACAGGCTTTTTAACATTTTAAAATAAAGTCTAATACGAAATTGCTATGAAAGTTTTCAAGTACGAAGTTAAAAAAAAATTACAAATGACAGAGTTAGAATTTTGTGCGCTCAGGAATGGCAAGATGATCAGTGCTGAATTTTGTTATTGTCAAAGATACAAGTTTAGAAAAACACCATTTTTATATCTTGCTGTCCTTGAGTGCGCGAAATTCTAGTCCTGTCATTCGTTTTAAATTCTTCTCATTTGAAACTAATATAACTTTAACATTTTCATATTAGACTTTTCTTAAAATGTTAGGTATAAAAAATTTGTCTTTAAAATATTTATCATCAGTTTTAGAACACCCTGTATGCCTGTAGCAAGATACGTTTTATTGTAAAAAAATAATGTATTAACATGAATATAAATAAAGTAATAGTGTTACTGTAATATATATATATATATATAACAATAATAACAATAATGATAATAATGATGATAATAATAATAATTTTATTAAAATGGTGACAATAAAAGAGAATACATAAAAAGAAGTAGAGCTACACAAAAGATGAGCAATTAACAATAATGCTGTCTCGAATGCTGCTTATACATCAGTTTTATTAAAAATAATCTTGATTCTGTTGAGTATTATATCTTCATTTATCTTGTATTATATACTTTATCGGTCTTTCAATTGATTTCTTGGTAAATTTACTGTTAATTCAATGTAATAATATCTATTAATAAAATACGTAACACTTTATTGAAACATGATTATGAAGTATCTGTTTGATTAATATATAATATTGTTACTAAATTAACAAGATTATTTTCAGTTAGCTAATGCTGTTTAGTTAACGCTGATAACATACGATATTATTTTTTTCCACGCAATTATCTGTGGCAAACTAAAATTAAACAGTTTGCATCATTACGTACACTTGACCTAAACTAACCGGATCTTACTTATATCTCGAACTCGCGATAACAGAATCGCGAAACATTCCTCTTCGAATGTCGGCAAATTGATTGCCGCGGCTTGTTACGTGTAGATCTTGGAGAGACAATCACTTTCTCCCACTGAGACATGACATTTGCATTCGCCAAAATGTAATCGCAAGTTATGCAGGCTGAAAGTGATTTTTTTTCACGACTCGAATTTCAAGGGTGACTAAATGAATATCAAATCACTTGTTTCACCGTACAAGACTCAGCTGTTTATCTGCTTCTAGACCTCTTTCTCCCACCTCACACAAGTGCGTGCTTCGCAAACGCATATTCATTTACACTAAGATTCATTGCGATGTGCGAAATGTTGCGCGAAAACGACGCGGATTAGAGATCCTCAAGTAAGACATTGAATGAACATCGTTTAAGCCTGAGACACAATTGAAAGGCACAAAAATAAGTGAAAATAAATTGCAACCAATCAGAAACCAAATTCTAGTTTTATAGATTGAAATATATTATTACCTGTTACTATCACTTGTACTTTTCAATTATGCTCAGGCCTTTATTCTATCAGATAGATGCATAAGATAAAATAAAGACTTGCATAATACATAAAACATAAAAGAATCAGTCAATTAGTATGTTTCCTTCCCATGAAATGAAGGCTGCTTGATTATGATTCTCTTATGCGTTATGCAAAATTCTGTGCTCTGACCTTAAGATGCAAGATATCGATCTCGTTCTATCTTAAGTGTTGAAAAATATGGCGGATCAAATGTATAGTGCTCAATTTCTTAAGAATTTCTATAGTGATGGAGTCTCCTTGACCGAACTGAGAAAAATTTCTGGTTGAAAATGGATGAATCAAAGGATTTTGATCATATAAATCAGAATTCTGATTATCTCAACTAGAATTATAATACATAGATTCAACCAGAAAATTCTAATTTCTTTCTCTATTTTCAACCAGAATTCTAATTAATGCAATCAAACTCTTTTTCCAATAGGTGAAGACTCCTACTTTGCATTATTTGTTTAAATCGCAGTACTCATCTAGTCTTTCTTTATGAGATCGAAAATCCAAAAGGGAATAGAAGAAGAAAAGGATTTGTAAAATAAAAGTTCCAGTGCCCGGACATGTATCTATCTCTGGATATTTATACAAAACTTAATATATTTATTTATATTATTATTAACCTTAAATGATTTTTTAATATAATTAAATTATAATATTATAATAAAAAAACATTTAAAGATTGAAAATAATAAATCTTGTGTAAGTATACAGATATATTGGATTGACAAGGAAATAATTGTAAAGTTTTTTTAACTCAAAAGTTGTATATATTGTACAATATCTTTGTCAATAATAAATGAAATTTAAATTTAAAAAAAGGATTTTAAAGCTTGAAATCTCTACTTTTAAAAGTCATATTTTTTAAGTTTGTATGAGTTTGGTAATTTTTACATACCAAAAACTAGAAAAATACGGAAAATTTTCTTCTCACTTTGTGGGTTTGTAACGTGCCCAAAACAAATTTGAGAAAATTTTCGACTACCTATCGTGAAAACATAATACTTTCCC